>JAZGTK010004086.1:0-25425 GCA_036877625.1 Ambastaia sidthimunki
TAAAACAGTTAGCCCTGCTCAGAAATCACACCATTGTTTGAATCAGTCTTGCCATGTTGGGCTAATCAGGATGCTTAGACAAAGTAGTTGAAATAAGAGAAAGCATTTTACTATCAAAAAATACACTATAAGTCAGTATCTGTGGCATGTTATAGAGTCTCCCCATAACTCTAAACTAAAATTGCATTGCAAAAACTGCAACGCTAATCCATGTATATTAATTCACTTACATTTAAACCTATGCTGCCGACTGAGAAAGCAGTAAACGTTATTGCCTGTGGTAATGGACAAGACATTACAGACAGAGTTTAACTTGTATTTAGCCTTGTATTAAACATTCTTCTTATACACTAATATAATGCCATGAAAATGCGCAGCTTGGCAACTTAATTGCCCTGCCTTTACCCGAGTTTAAACGAAATGTTGGCAGACTGAATTACAATGTTGTGTTAAATCTTGAAGGCCAGCCATTGTTGTATGTTTATGCACTGTAGGTCAGTTGTATTTGTGGTTTTGTTCAGGAATGGCTTCACGGATGCCAGTGATGAATGGTCTGATGGAAACCAAACAGCAGTTTTCACAGTCCCAAATTGGTCCTGGAGCAGGGCCCGATATGACTCGCAATATCCCTCCCATGCAGCGCATGCATTTCCCAGACAATCTTAGGTCAGTATATTTTCCTCAGATACATATGTACACATACCTGCATTATAATTTTAAGAGTAAATCATAATCAGACAGAACATTCATGTTGGAATTTTCCTGTTCTGTTATTCAACATTTTGAGAACTAATGGAAATGAGTATTTCTGAATGATATTAATATCTGCTGTACAGGGACAGGAAGTTCAATCTGATAGCGCAGGAGACCGCAGGTCCATGGTCTGCTACAGGTTCATCTTCAGCCTCTGCTTCTGCTGCCTCATCCGAGGTGGAGGGAGACTCCATGTCCACGGCACAGAAGAGCACTCTCAAGTGGGAGAAAGAGGAAACACTAGGAGAACTTGCCACTGTTGCACCTGTGCTGTACACTAATGTCAACTTCCCAAACCTCAAGGAAGAATATCCAGGTGTGGAAACAAACTAAATTATCTGATATACACATAACCAGTCAAAGGTTTAGGGTCACTTTCCTTTTTTTTTTTTCACATCTTAGAATAATAGTAAAATCGTCAAAACTATTAAATTACAACAATTGGAATTGGGAATTCTGGTGTGACTAAAACATCCAAAATAAATTTAATTTTTTGACTACAAAATTAATTTCAAACATTTAGGCGTATGCATTGAGATCAGGAGGTTTATAAGATTTTAAAAACATTTCAGTTTTCTTAATGCTGTACTAAAACCATTTTACTTCCTTAATGTCATATATTTCTAAATGAGAGGATATTTAAAGAAGGAACACAATTTTTTTAATAGATGTGATTGTCAATCTTTTAATACACACTTTTACTTTGATACAACTGTTTAGACTGGTCAACACGTGTGAAGCAAATTGCTAAACTGTGGAGGAAAGCAAGTTCACAGGACCGAGCACCCTATGTGGTAAGATTACACAGTTTCTACTCAGACCCTCAGAACTTGTTTTACTACCAGAAGTATTTAATAGTTTACAATAGGCTTGTCAATTGCTTAAAAATTGCCATCAGAATCATGACATGGTGATTATTTAATCAAAATAAATCATAGTATTTACCCCCAAATGCCCCAAAAATAAATGAAAATAATTTAAAATCATTACATTAATGTTACAGTCAAAAACATAGAATAGATATTACAAAAAAAGTGACTTAAGAAAACAATATATTGTATGTTTTAATTCCATATCATTAAAATCATCAGTACATCAGTAATCAGTCAATACATTTTGAAGGTTTATCAATCTGTCATAGACTTAGGGCCATTCACAGTGCGCATGTTTTTGTATTATATTTACCATGTATCACATCTAGTCTAACATGAAAACACACAGGTCAGGGGTCATGATTAATAATAATAGTTTTTTATACTATTTTTTGTAATAATTGCACCAAATTACAAAGTTAAATTGACAGCCCCATTTATGAAGCACAGTGAAACAGCTTTTGCTTCATCTGTCAATTGAACAAATCTTGTGATTGTGTTACTGTAGTTGAATGTTAGTATCTGCTACCTTTACCTTTACAAAGTTCTCGATCAATTAAGCAACTGCCACATTTTTCTGCTTCATTATTGATCAAAGTCTAAAAAATAAATTGATCCCAAAAAGCTAATTAGAGTTTCAGTGATAAAACTGGACTTCTAAAGAGAAAATTTCAAAAGATGTGGAACAATTACCATGATATAAAGGAGTGGCTCTTAAAATAATGAAAAGCTTTCAGGCAATTAGTCTAAAAACCATGTCATCTCAGCAAATGAATGCAACCTTTGAATCTCGATGGTCTGTCCTTGATATCAACACTGCACAACCGCTCATTCACATTCACAGCAAAAGGCCAGAGATAACAGGGCAGCCCTACGTATTAACAAAGTCCAGATGTCCAACGAGACCATTAAGCGGCAGCAGCCTCAGCCTCAGCCCCAGCCCCAGCAGCCTTTAGAAGTGTTTGATCCTGCTATCCCACTACTGGACCCTGAATTACTGTTCAAAGACCCTCTGAAGCACAAGGAATCAGAGCATGAACAAGAGTGGAAGTTTAGACAGGTAAGTCTAGTAGTGGTCAACCGATTTGGGTTTTTGAAATGGCCAATGCCACTACTAATATCTGGAGGGCAGGGAAGCCAATGGCCAATATGATGCCACTATATGTAATAACATTTAATGGAATGTACAAGCAAATTTTTAGGTTAATTTCTTGTTTTACACAATGTTTTTTCAGAATTTTTTAACCCTTTGTAAAGAACTTGTTATTCATTAACAAGGCTAGAAACTGACAATGTAACGACTTTGAGCCTCAGAGTCGACAATATTCAGCTGATTTTTTAGGCTGGTCAGCATATTGGTTCATCACTAAAGTTTTGCATGGATGTCTATTGGGAAACAACTAACAGACTATATCTTGAATTGTCAGACAGATATAGGGAACTTCTAGAGTTTGGTTTTATTTACAACATGTTAAAGCATATTTGGCACCTCTATTGCTGGGTGTATGTCACTTAAACATTCAAGTTACATTTTTCCCCCCCAAAAATCAAAAGAAAAATCAAGAAATTATATTTTGCATAAAAATTATGTTAATATTATTGTAAATTGCCAGGATGTAAAAATAAAAAATAAATAGGGGATTTATAGCATTGTCACCAAGTTTGGCAAATATTATGCCAAGAATATACTAAATAGCAAAGAGATTTTTGGCAAGGCAATACATTTATGGCAAAAAATGGAAACAGAAGGTGTCTTATATCTTCTGCGTGCATTGAGTGATTTAGATCAAACGTAAACTGTATTTGGCCCTAGTGACCGATGACATAGATGTGATTATTATAAGTCACAGTCATAGTGCCACCAACTGGCAGAGGGATGTGTCACAAAAAATTCCTCTTGAATTTCACTTCAGATGTGGTCAGAATAAAGGAGAGACATTGCAGATGCTAAATTGTAAACAGATTGTTGATATCTGCGTTGCCATGGCGAGGCAATTACTTCATGGCAAAAAGACAAAAATAAGTGTTTAATGTCTTTTGTTTGCATTGAGTGATTTACATCAAACTTGGAAAATATGTTTAGTGCTGTGAGGTGATCACAATGAAATTATACACAATGGCTATTGTGAGTCACAGTTATAGCGCCACAGACTGGCAGCAGGAAGTGCTATGTAAGATGGACTTTACATACTCCACTATTATTTATAGAGTTAGATGCAAGTGCCCACCAGCCATTGTTTTCTGAGAAGAACCAGGTGCCAATGGTGCTGTAGTGCTTGGGCCCCATCATCCCTTGCTTTTATTGCCCAAGGCTTTGAACTTCCTACTTCATTATTTTAGTAATGTGTTTATTAAACATAAATTTTTAATAAAGGCAAGATATAAATTACATTAACAAACTTAACTTTTTGTTGCAGCAAATGAGACAGAAAAGTAAGCAGCAAGCTAAGATTGAAGCAACCCAGAAACTTGAGCAAGTGAAGAATGAACAACTTCAACAGCAACAACAACAGCACTCATCTGTCAACCAATCTGAGCATGACTCCTCTGGTAGTTTGAGGAGTCCTCTCTCTGTACAGTCTAACAATGAGAACATGTCTCCCAAGCAGCCAAATTCAAAGAATGAGATTTCAAAGCCACAAATGCCTGGCACGCCCACATCATGTTCTCCAGATGACGTCTTTTTACGTCCCCATCCTCCTGCCCCTTCTTCAGGATCGCAGCCCCAGTCTCCTCAGATGTTCTCTCCAAGCTCCTCTGGCTCTAGACCATCTTCACCCTGGGACCCCTACACCAAAATGGTGGGTACACCCAGACCACCACCTAGTTGGCCAGGAACTCCACGCCATAACTCAGAATCAGGGAAATCTCCCAGGGGTCATTCAGAGCCCATTGGTTCACCAACAGCCATATGTAATGACCCATATGCCAAGCCCCCAGACACCCCGAGACCATCAGGAAATACAGACCCTTTTCTCAAGCCCATGTGTCCTCCCAGAACGAGTCAGACATTAGAAGGAAGACATCTTATTGGCTCCCCAGGTCATGATCCATTTTCTAGGGTGTCTGTGAGAAAAGAAGCCTATCAGAGAATGCCCCAGGGCAGGATGATACTTTCAGACCCCTATGCTCGTCCTTTACTCACTCCAATTCCAGGAAGTAATGAATCGGGTTCTGTCCAGGTCTTTAAAACCCCTATGCCACCCCCTCAGACTCAGGAACAATATGCAGGTATGCATGCAAGGAGAGTAAGTGGGGATCCCTTTGAAAGACCAATGATGCCCCCTCGATCCACTGAGGGATTCTCACAGAATCAACAGAATGATCCATATTCACAGCCTCCACTTACTCCACGTCCTGCTGTAAATGAAGGCTATTCAAATCAAAGGGGTTCACGGCAGCCCCAAACCCTCCCATTTTCCCAGCCTGGGCCAATGACACGACAGCCTTCATGTAACCCATATGCTCGTGCCCCCTCCACCCCTAGGCCAGATTATTCTCAATGTGATCCCTATGGACAACAACCAGTTACACCAAGACCTTCAAGTGACCCTTTTGGCCCATCTCCATTGTCTAACCCTTATGCTAGAATGCCTGGCACACCTAGACCACATGACCCTGAACCCTACTCTCAGCAGCCTGCACCTCGCCATCCAGTTATGATGAACCAACCCTCCCAGCAATCTCAGCAGCAGACTCAAAATCGCATAATGTCTCCTATGTCAATGGATCCTTATGCACAGCCCCCTGGGACCCCACGCTCAGGAATGCCAGACAGGTTCCCCAAATCTCCAAGCCACCAAAGGAACACTGATCCTTTTAGTCAACCCCCAGGAATGCCACGCTCAGCAGCAACAAATGTTCATTTACAGTCAATAGGAAGATCCCAGTCATTACCAAATGATTCGTGTGTACATCCCTCACGAACACCTCATCCTGGAGTTGCCAGACAGGCCATGGCACCTGGGCCAATGTCCAGTCAAGATCCATTCTCTCCTCCTCAAGTCTTGATGCAAGAAACATTTGCCAGTCCAACAAAACATGGACCTCAGTCTCTCAAACATCTGGGTATGACAGATGATACTGTCTCTCAGCCACTATCTAGTCAGCCTAATCAGACTTCCATCCATGGCCCTTTTGAGCAATCCCCCATGATTCAGCATCCTCAGTGTGCAGAAAATAAAGAGCAACAAGGTTTGGTACAAAGTATCAATTCTCATGCTATGGGGCAACCCAACACTGAAGCTCAAACCGTACCTCTTACTGAAGCTGAAGAAAGACTTAGACAGGTGTGGTTTATTGTATTTTCTATTATACTTTATCTATAATTATTTGAAGCGTTGTATACAACACGTTAAATACACATTAACTTTATGCAACTAACACAATTATTTGTTAACAGCGTCAGCATATCAGAGAGCTTCTCCTCAGACAACAGCAGCAAAAAAGTGCCATACGTCAGGAAAAGGTTGTCCAGGATCATCCTTTGACAATGCCTCCAGGAACCCCTCAACACTGGAGTCAAGAGGCTACAGGCCAGCAAGGTGACATATTTAATCGTCCACCACCACCATATCCTGGTCCAGGAACTGTAAGAGGTGCTCAGAGATTCCATGGTCCTTATCCAGGAGATCAACAGGGTCATTTCTCTGAAGGCCAGTTTCCTAGACCACAGTTTCCTAGGGATGAGTCAAATATAAGACAGCTTGGGCCGAGGTGGGTAAATTTACATATTACAAAATGTGATACAGTGCATTTTGACGCATTGTATTAAATGTAGTAACAATGATATAATGGTTTTCTTATATGTTATAGAATGGCCATTACACCTGGTGTCCAAGGTTCTCTAGGAGCTCCAAGACCCCATCAAATGCAGGACTCAATAATGGAAGCTCATCCACAAATGAGAAGGTCCATATCTATGGACTTGGGAAAATCAATAGGAAGCAGTCCTATAGGAACTCCACACCTGCCTCCTCGTGCAATGCATGTACAACAGCATAACATTATGGGGCATCCTTTTATAGAACTAAGACACAGAACGCAAGATAGCAGGCTTCGGCTTCCCTTTGGACCTCAGATTATGCAGGGAAATCGAATGGAATCACCATCACAACAAAGACCCTTGGGTTTCATGGGAGGGCAAGAAATGGGATTTCCCTTCAATCAGGTTCCAAGGCCAATGAATACAACAATGAATCAGTCTCAAGTAGCTGTTACAGAGATGCAGGGGTCTTTGAGCATGGGAAATTTAAATCAGTCCAATGTTCCACTAAGAGCTGGACATTCACAAATACCCCTCACAAGGTCTATAAGCCAGCCTGCTTCCAATGAGACTCTTAGTGGCCCCTTACTCACAAATGTTGCTGCTACACCTGCTGGACAAAATGATGATGTCCCTTTGTCCACAAATGAAGTACCCGAAGAAAAAATAGATACTGACGAATCTGCTGTGAAGGACCTTGAAGATGTTGAGGTGAAGGACCTTGTTGATGCTGATTTAGAGAACCTAAATCTTGACCCAGATGATGGAAAGGACTTAGACCTTGAAACGAATGACTTGCATCTAGATGATTTTTTAACATCTGGCAAATTTGATATTATAGCTTATGCGGATGCTGACTTAGATCTTAGTGAGGACTTAGATCTCAGTGATCCCATAGAAGACCACACTGAAACATCAGATGTCCAAACGGCAAAAACAGAGAAAAAGACTGAAAGTTTTGGTGCCACACCCTCATCCTCCTGTTCTGCATCAACAGTAAAGAACAGTGTAGGCACAACTGCTCAGCCTCAAGGCCACACCAGTCAAGAAGCTCCTCATGATCAGAGATTGGTTTCCTTGAAAATTGAGGAGGATAGTAAAAATGGGATCAAAGATTGTATGTCCCAGCACACTTCTTGCAAAGGTCAGATAATTGAAAGTAATATTGGTGCCAGTTTACAGGTTGCAAAGACTGGAATTCATCCAGATGCCACCCCAGTGCTTTCAGGTTTGCTGGTTAATGTACCACCAGATGGTGAATCAATGAAGCAAGAACACTGTGGACAGTCAGTGGCACAGAGCAACCCTCCAAATCAGGAACCTACTATGTCACTCACTAACACTCTGCTGGGCCAAGGAAACTTCTCAGTGCAAGGAGTGGAGTCTGGGCTCAATATTAACCAAACGTTGGTGTCTGCTCATGGTGAAACTACTTCAGAAGTCCCAGGCTCCATTCAGGAACAACCACAAAGCCATATTTTTGGTATGGATCAGAAGGATGCTCTACTCTCAGGGGAACAACAAAGTATTCTTACCCAGCAGGCAATGCTTTCTCAGCAAGGCCATCAGAACAGACCACTGCTTCTAGAGGAGCAGCCCCTTCTTCTACAAGATCTTCTTGATCAGGAGAGGCAGGAGCAACAGCAGCAGAAGCAAATGCAGGCTATGATAAGACAGCGTTCCAGTGAATCATTCTTCCCAAACATAGGTGAGTTGTATATTATCAGGTGCACTCTTTTGGGGTTTCTCAAGATTGAGTCATTTGCTTTTTTATGCGAGACATGAAGCAAGGACTCAAAATGCATCATTTGTACAACTTTTTGGTATACAGTGCCAAATGTATACAATGCCCTCCATAAGTATTGGGACAGTAAAGAACAAATTGCTCTGCTGTGGATTCAACAAGTGCTTTATGAATAAAAGGTAAATATGAGGCAGAAATATAGAAAGGTACATTTTGTTATTTGGTTGTTTCAACACAATAGTTCCAGTTTCATTGATTCATTCCTTTATCAAATGTGAGCCTAAGTATTGGGACATTTGGCTCACAATTGTGTTTCTACTGAAAGTGATTAGCTGTGTTCATTGTTCATACATTAAAAGCAGGGAATGTGTAGTCATGTGTGTATCAGTTCTGTTCATTGTTTTGTCCAAGTCTTGCATTTGGTGTAAACACACCTAAGCCAATATGGAGACAGAGCTGATTCTGACGAAAAATGACATTCTTTACATTTCCCTCATATTCCACCATCTTTTTAATCAAATATTCTTGACTCCGCATCAAAGCAATTTTTTCTTTATTCTTTACTTACAGAGGGCAGTGTATAATGTAATATATGCTAGAATTTGGGCACAGTTTATGACCTGCAGTTCGTCTGCAATACTGTGCTTAATTTTGTTATAAGTGAGCAAGTCCTTATTCTTAAAAGTTTTAAACAAAACAGATTACTTACAAAAAAGTAATTAAGTGAAACGTTTCTTTTCATCACTAAACATTTTGTATATGTATTTGTAATGGTTTAGATTTTAGATATTGTACTTTTTTTGTTTAGAATGCCCATTGCTACATACTTGGCAATGGATGGAGACTATAACATTGTACATGTGCATATTCTTGATTTATATGAACAAAAATTCTATTGATTTTATTCAGATTTTGATGCTATCACTGACCCAATTATGAAGGCAAAGATGGTTGCCTTAAAGGGCATCAATAAAATGATGGTTCAAAACAGCATGGGAATGTCCCCAATGGTCATGAACAGGTGAGTGAATAGTCATTTCTAAGTAAAATATGGAGAGCTTTATTTTTATTGGATGACATTTGTGCTGATCACGATTTTTATTTTTTTATTCCTTCATAAAATCCCAATTAGTGTCCAGGCAGGGCAGGGACCACCGGGCCCTGATGGACCTATAACCCCAATGCAGGACCCTGGACAGGTGAGGCTCTTGTCAGACTCTTCTTATCAGTTATAATAATAAACAAGGTGTTTTCTCATAGTATTGTTGATCTCTTATTTAGGATGGCAAACTTGCTCCCCACATGGCACGACCCAATCCTCCAAATTTTGGAACAGAATTTGGCCGTAAGTTTAAAAAAAAATAATTATAGATATCAATTTATATTAAGATTTCACTTCTGATTATAAGACTTTCTATAAGACTCATTCTGAATATGCAAAATGACTGCATATTAATGATCTTTATTTCCCATAAGATGATGCCCAAAAGGTGCAGTATGAGGACTGGCTCAGGGAAACCCAGCAGCTGCTTCAGATGCAACAGAAGTTTCTGGAAGACCAGATCGGGGCCCACAGGAAGTCAAAGAAGGCCCTGTCAGCAAAACAGAGGACTGCCAAGAAAGCAGGGCGGGAGTTTCCTGAAGAAGATGCAGAGCAGCTGAAGCATGTGACTGAGCAGCAGGGGGTGGTGCAGAAACAGCTGGAGAAGGTAAAGCTGACATACAGTCATTAATGACTTCATCTTGATGAGTTACCTCAATTACAAGTCTCTGGCCTTTCTTTTTCTACAGTAATAAGGCTTTAAAAATAAGCCTACATCCCAAAAACATAATATAGTGTGTATTAGTACTGATATTTACTAGTACATCAAAAATGGTATCCGTTAGCATAAGTTAATGCACAGTAAACTAACATAAACAATTGTATTTGTATTAACTCGTTAATGAAGATTAATAAATGGTGTAAAAATATATAGCGTATTTTAAGTATTTTAATGTATATTAACTAACGTTAATAAAGCGGACCTTGTTATGAAGTGTTATGCAAATATGGCACATTCAGACATAATGAAAATGTTGACTGTAGCTGTAATGATTTATAGTGTATAGTTTATTATTATATATATCATATAGTAAATCCATCAGATTGTGTTTGTTTCAAGAATTGTCAACTATTGACTATAACACCAGGTATAGACAACTCTTACATTCCTTTATCTTCCTCAAGTTTTCCACAAACTTTGGGACATTTATTTAAGGAAGCTTAAGGAAATGTTAAAAGGAATGAAAGTTCTGAATTTTTGTTTAAATGTTTTTGTGTTTGTTCTAGATCCGCAAACAGCAGAAAGAGCATGCAGAGCTTATTGAGGAATACAGGGTCAAACAGCAGCAACAGGCAGGCATACAGCCCCCAATGATGCCAAGAATGCCACCAATGCAGCCTCATGCTGGCATGATGCCAGTTGGACCCCCTATGAACCAACCTATGATGAATGCTATGATGCCCATGCGGCTCCAACCTGGGCAGGCAGATGCTACTAATGTCCCCAACATGGCAGGCTGGCACCCTGGAGCTTCTGTTCCCAGTGGAGGACATCAAATGCCAGGAGTAATGCCTCAAGTAGGGCAGGCACAGCCTTCACAGCCAACAGTGGCTAGACCCACTCAGGGACAGACGGGTGGCGAGTCTCCTCATGTGAATTTTGATGATACCAACCCATTTAGTGAAGGCTTCCAGGAGCGTGAGCGTAAGGAGAGACTACGGGAGCAGCAGGAAAGGCAAAGGGTGCAGCTCATGAAAGAGGTGGAAAGGCAGCGTGCAAAGCAGTGTATGGAGATGGAGCACCAGCAAGTCCCTAACTGCCAAGATGGTAACATGAGAGCCCTTTCTCAGATGCCTTTTTACAACCAGGAGCTACCGCAGGACTTCATGCAGCCACCCACAATGCAGCAACCAGTGCAGGGGTCTGCATTTCCACAGCAACAGGGCATGCAGCCAGGATTTGGTGGAGGCCCACCCAGACACATGATGGGTAATGGACCATTCCCTCAGGAAATGGGACCAGGATTCATTTCTGAGAACCTAGCACCACATGCGCCTAACTTTGTCCAAGCACAACCTAGACCACCAAGGTATCATGGGCCAAGTTTGATGCATCAGAACCCAGCCCATGGGCATCCATTTTCGATGGAAGGGCCCACGCCTTTACCTCCAAATTTTCCAGGTTCTGGCCCCTCGCTGATTCAGCTGTACTCCAACATTATCCCAGAGGAGAAGGGCAGAAGGAAAAGAAACCAAAAGAAGAAGAAAGATGATGATTGTGATTCACTGAGAGCTCCCTCAACACCTCACTCAGACCTAACAGCCCCGTTAACACCCTGTGTGTCAGAGACATCATCCACACCTACAAGGAATCTAGTGGTCTTTGGAGAACATGAGCTCTGTGAGACATCTCAGCCTGGTTCATCAACCCCAGGCTCCATGAGCAGCCAGCCACACTCCGAACTGGAGCGACAGCTTTCTGAAGGCAGCTGTGGTGGAGGGGTGGAGATAAGCATGGGCCATCAGGAAATGCATGACAGGATCCTCTCCAACATCAAGTTGGAGAAGGTGGAAGCAAGTGACTGCCATGGACACAGGGGAGTGGAGATAGACATAGGAGTAGGGATGGTGAAGGTGGAAGGAGACCGGGAAGGAATGTTGCCCCACCTTGAAGGTCAAAGCATAGCAAACAGCTCAAAAGGAGAAGCTGGGAATGAACTCCTTAAACACCTGCTAAAGAATAAGAGAACTCCACCTCATGTATTACCTCATCAGAGGTCTGAAGACAGCTTGAGGTCAGAGGAAGATGGATCCACAGACAGCAAAGCTTTGCTGCGGCAGAGCTCAATGGACAGTACTGGGGTAAGTCACTGAAAGCATTTAATGTATTTTAATACAGCGTTCCTTTCACATTGTTGGAGAAATCCAGACATTCAGAAACAATCCCAGTATAGAACGTTGTGAAAATAATTTAGTTTCAGTATTTTTTTAAACATTGAAGCAGACTAACAAAACATGCATATTTTTTGCACTCCATGGTAACAATATAAATTTTTCCTTTTCACAGACATTCTCTGATTCAAACCAACCTGATTTTCCTGGACCATTACTTCCAGAGGACAAGAAGAAGCAGAGGAACAAGAGGGTCCCGAAGAGCGGAGAAAGACCTGCCCCCCGCTGTAAAAAAAGGAAGAAGGAGGAGGATGAGAGTCAAGCAGTGTATTCCTCTACTGAGCCAGTAATGACCCAGTTAAAACAGGTAAGACACAAAAAGTTCAGCCTTCCCGTTCTAGATTATGCATGGGCCTGCAAGGAGCACTGACACTGAGTGTGTTTACATGTACAGCAAAACACTAACAACTAATCAGCTCACTATTGATCAGCTCACTAAAGCCAACCTGTAGGAAAGAAGAGAAAATCACAAATCTCTTAATATCTCCTAGACAGCAATGAGATTAATGGGATAGTTCACTCTGGAATGAAAATTCTGTCATTAACTACCATCGTGTGGTTTTACATCCGTAAGACCTTTATTCATCTTCAGAACAAATTAGGATATTTTTGATTAAATCTGACAGCTTTTGACCCCTCCATAGACAGCAACACAAATATCACTTTCAAAGCCCAGAAAGGTAGGAAAGACATTTGTTAAATAGTTCACATGACTACAGTGGTTGAACCTTAATTTTATGAAGTGGCGAGAGTAATTTTTCACAAACAAGTTGATGTGAATTGATATATTAATTAAGCAGGACCTCAGGAGAGGTCTTTTGATTTTTAATGCTATTCTAACCATGACCTGTATCACAATTATCTCACGTTTCTCTTTTTTGTCTCTTTTTTTATTACATCAGCAATTGTCTCTCTTGCCCCTAATGGAGCCGCTGGTGGGGGTGAACTTTGCCCACTTTGTGCCCTACGGTGGCGGACAGCTGGATGGAGAGAGCCGCCTCTCTGGCACATTTGGGAGCGCCTCATTGGACGGCGTTTCAGACTACTACTCCCAACTGATTTACAAGGTAATTAAGGGCAGCCGTTGCAGTTCAGATCTTTTAAATGTTCATTTGGTAACTCACGTTTTTGTCTCTTTACAGCAGAACAATTTGAGTAATCCTCCTACGCCCCCTGCCTCCCTGCCCCCAACCCCGCCTCCAGTGGCACGACAGAAACTGCTTAACGGCTTTGCCACAACAGAAGAGCTTGCCAACAAAGCTGGGCATGATGGTGAGGGGCATTTTTGCAGGCCAGCTAGTGGACTATTTACTGTTTAAAGAAATATTAAGTGTTCAATATCAAATACGCTGTCTTTGTAAAACAAATGTTCATAGAAATGCATTTACAATGGAAATAAATATAAGGCAACCTACCAGAGAATTTGAAATGTTCAGAATATGTTCAGTACAGTAAATTTGTATTTGCCAATAATGTTGGGCATACTGTTTGTTTCAGCAGTGACCAAAGGGCTGCTTTTAAGACCTCTGCAGCTTAAAGCTGAGGAGGAGCTGCTGGCCCGAGCTCTGGCTCAGGGGCCCAAAACTGTGAATGTGCCGGCCTCTCTTCCCACCCCACCTCACAACAACCAGGAAGACCTCAGGTCAGACTTGTGTTGTTTAAGAGAGTTTAAAGAAGTTTAGTTCTCAAAATAAAAAAACATGATTATAAAGTTCATAAAGTTAATTTAAACTAAACATTGTGTGGTCAGTACTTTGAATTTGGAATGTGTATAAAGACATAAGACAAATTAACAATATTGTCCAAGGTAATTACAACCTTATTGTTTTATTCTCTACCAATTACACTGTTTTGCAGCACCTTGATTAAAACTGTATGAATCTCTTTATGTGTCTCTTATTCACACAGGGGCCAGGAGCACTGTGAGGACAGAGACACCCCAGACAGCTTTGTCCCATCTTCCTCCCCAGAGAGCATCGTTGGCGTGGAGATCAGTCGCTATCCTGATCTCTCATTGGTCAAAGAGGAGCCACCTTCTCCTGCCCTGTCTCCTGTAATCCCAATGTTTCCTGTATTTAGGGGCAAAGGTAGCTAACACCTTTTTTTTTGGATTACAATACAGATGTTCTGTTGGAGATTATAGTGGATTACATTTCAAGATGTTTCATTTCAATCCTTGTTTTTCTTTTCGTGTAGGCTCAGAGGACAGGTTACGGGAGGTCAAGACAGAGCCTTCATCCATGTTTTTCAGCCCTTCGTTTGGATCGGTGCAAAACGGTTCCAACACTGGGCTGGTGTCCATTGCCCTTACTTTAAAGCCAGCTGCTGCTGAGGTGAGTTCTTCCTGTGGAAAACTGTCACAGAGATAGGAGAAATAGAAACTGTCACAGAGAAATAGTGGAAAAAGAGGCAACATGGATAGCTAGTAATTTTGTTTAAGAAAATGTTGTCTTTGCTATGATGCTTGCCTGTTCTGGGTGATTTTCAGCAAATTGTTATTTGTGCTCAATGTGGTTTACAGAGCATTACTGTCTGGTTTGTAGAATGTACTATACTACAGTACAGAAATCTATGGGTTTACATAGATACGACTGTATTGTACCATCATTGTATTGTCATCTGTGTGAAAATCACATTGCTTTTAAAAATTAAAGAGCTACAGTGGGATGAGTAGGCTATTATATTAAAGATTAATTGTTAAGGGTCGGTTCTGATAGAGTATATTATATAATTAAATATATAAACCTTTTCTAATACATTTTTGTGGTTGGATCTTTATTTTGTACTTTTACTCTTTTAGAACATCACTGATGTTGTAGCAGCCATCGCTGACCTGATCCGTGTGAAGATTCCTAGCAGTTATGAAGTTAGCAGTGGGCCGGGGAACATGGGTGCTGTGAAGACCTCTGTGGAGCCTCATTCCCCAGCATCTGCTCTTCAACAGCCCAATGGACAAAGGGCCATGCGACCAGGGTTTCAACAACTGCAGCTTCAGCAAAGCCATAACAAAAGTGAGGAGTAGCTACTCATGCATTGTTTTGCCTCTTTGTCATAAGGAACTGTCAGAGTGGCTTTGTTGTACTGAATTTAAAAGCACAGGTGACCTTCACTAGTCCAACCAAATACATACATTTATAAGCACACAGAGTTTGCACAATTGTTATTGTTAAAATGGTTAAAACTTTGTTTTATTAGAAAACATTATTAAGGAAAGAGCTTAGGGAATGCAATGTGAAACAGATACAGGATTTGTGATTTTTATGCAAAAATATGAAGCACCTTTCTTCTTGAAAATATAGTCCCTCACATATAAACCATGCATGCTGCACAGTAAGATATATATATATAGTATATATCAATAATAATCACCTTTCTGTTGCTTTATCCAAATGAATTATCCTCCTTAGATGTTAATTTAATCTGACAGCTCAGTTAATTTGAGTTTGCTTACACCAAGTCTAATCATAGCATAGCAATCGAGCTCTCATTATTAGTCCATCAGTTGTTAACTGTGCAGCAGTGTATCTATGTCTGGCTCAGGTGGTGATAGAAAATCACTATTGATTTTGTGAACAACTGTAGAAGCTACTGAAAAACAGCAGCAATCCTTGCCTGAACTCTATCCTATTGAAATCTGTTCATCTGTGTCAGATATTCACTTAATAAAGCTACTCAATACTCAACAAAATTACACATTCATCACAGGAAAATGACACGGCTCTCAATGATAATTGTGTTACTACTGTTTTACACTAATCAAAGCTGGTAGGATAATGGTTTCTTTATTGACAGTTTCTGGTTTCTTTCAGGTCCTTTTAATGGTGGAGACCAGTATAAAAAGGGACAGAGCAGCCCAGGGCCAAAGCAACAATGGTGTCGACACTGCAAAGTGGTTGTCCTGGGTAACGGCGTGAGGAAATCTACCAGAGATGAGCAAGGCAAAGGACAGGTATAAATGTGTTGTGAGATTTGATTTGTTAATACCGTAATTAAAAGTGAGTGAAATGGCATTTGCAATCAATTGTATACTAGTATGCGAAAAGTTGGACAGAATATTTTTCTGCTGACAAAATGGACCAAAACAATGTTTCATCTTGCACTACTCCAATAGTAGCAAATCCAAGTTCATGGGTGTGACAAACCTATAGCCTATTGCTATTAAAAAAGCAAGTTCTTGTCCTGCCCAAATGTTCTGTTCTAAAAGGAAATACATCAACACTATACAGAATACTTTCCTTGTCAGAGTATGTTAACTAAATTAAGCGTTCCTCATGGTTTTAAGACAATACTACTCATAGAATTTTCTGACATCATCTAAGCAACTAAGCAATCTGTTTCTCTGTTTTTTCAAAGGAGTCCCAGTTAAGTTCTGAAGGGGGTTTGGTGTTCTGCAGTCATAGCTGTCTCATTCTTTACTCATCCACACAGTCCAAAGGAAATATGGAACCCAAGGTTTGTTTTTTTACTGTCATTAAAACTGTTTTGTGTGCCCCTTGATTGCCCTTGGTTCTGCATGTTGAACATTATGTACATGCGTTTCAGGCATCTGTTGCTCTACTTTCCGAGGGTGCTTTGAAACAAAGTCCTTTCAAAGTCCAGCACCAGTACAGCAACAACATGTCTTCACTAGATGTGCACTGCCTGGCGCAACTCCAGCCCCATCTGCCCCTCCCCTCTCCGACCCCTCATGCAGGTTTTACCCCAGCTGGGCCAGCACATGAGATCAAGAAAGAATCCAGACCTGAAACCATATCACAGAGCCATCTTAAAGTCACTGTTAAGCTGAAACCGAACATTACTGAAGACAAACCGTGGCATCACGGGAAACGCTGGAAAGGCCTGCGTTGGCGTAAGTGGACGGTACAGATTGTGATACCGAAATCCACAGCCCAGACATCAGAGTTTGAAGTGGAGGAACTTTTGCAGCAGCTGAGCTCATCCCTACGGCCGTGCTCTACCACCCAAGATCGCCGCCGGTGCTGTTTTTGCCAGCAGATGGGTGACGGGCTGACAGATGGTCCTGCCAGGTTGCTGAACCTGGACTTGGACACCTGGGTGCATCTCAACTGCGCCCTCTGGTCCTCTGAGGTATACGAGACTCAAGGTGGCGCCCTGATCAATGTGGAACTGGCACGTCAGCGCGGTCAAACCGTGGTCTGTGCGTTCTGTCAGCGTTTAGGCGCCACAAGCGGCTGCCATCGGCTGCGATGCCTCAACATCTACCATTTCACCTGTGCACTGCAGGCTGGCTGTACATTCTTCAAGGACAAGACCATGCTGTGCCACCAGCACCGGCCGCGGGGAGCAGGTGCCACCGCCACCCTGCACTTAGAACAGCAACTGCGCTGTTTCTCTGTGTTCCGTCGTGTCTTTGTACAGCGCGATGAACTGCGACAGTTGGCAGCAGCCGTGCAACAGCCTGAGCGAGGCCACATCTTTCGTGTGGGTAGCTTGCTTGTCCATGCAGTGGGTCAACTCCCACCTGCCCTGCTGCCAACATTCCACTCATCTACAGCCATTTTTCCACTTGGCTACGAGGCGAGCCGGCTGTACTGGAGCATGAGGCACGGTCAGAAACGCTGCCGATACGTCTGCTCAGTGGAAGAGCATGAGCGGCTTCCAGAGTTCAGCATCCGTGTCATAGAGCAGGGATACGAGGATCTGGTGCTTACTGATACCACTGCTAAAGGTACAGTACAGAAAGCTGCATTACTCTCAGTACTCATACTCATTGGATTCAGACTGTGTCCTAAACATGCAAAACAGCAAAAACAGCAATGCAAATTGGTTAAACATTGTTCTCTGTGTGATAGTAGCTGCATTTCGTATTTCTAGTCTGTATATTTTTGTTTTTTTATTATCACTTGTGTTGTAGGAGTCTGGGACAAGGTTCTTGGGCCGGTGGCAGAGAGGCGGGCTGAGACAGGCATGTTGAGACTCTTCCCTGTCTATCTAAAAGGAGAGGATCTATTTGGGCTAACCACCTCAGCAGTTACGCGCATTGCTGAATCGGTAACTGTATTAACCTCACCCTCATTAAACACAATAGTGTAAATTAAAATGTTACAGTATTTTTTGTTTCTTCATGGTTAATGCTAAATTTTCATATTTTTCATTCTTATAAGTTCAGATTATGTTGTGGTTTTTGGACCAGTACGGTCTCATTATCAATCTATCAATTCTAGCTGCCGGGTGTGGAGGCGTGTTCAAGGTACCGATTCCGTTATGGACGGAATCCCATGTTGATGCTTCCGCTGTCAATCAATCCATCTGGCTGTGCACGTTCTGAGCTGCAGACCTTCCCCCATCATGAAAGGTCAGTATTTTTATTACAAAAATACTGTAATGCTATTATAAAAATTAAAGTGAAAAAAATTAATGAAATAAATTTTGCATTCGTTGCAGACGAGTAATGAAATATACATGTGTTGTTTTTTTCTTCTGCCCTTATGTCCACATATACATATGTGTCTATTCCAACATATTTATATATACAGGGTGAAGATCCTGTCTGTTTGGAACAGAAAATCTCACTGCATTCAGAACACAGGCGCAGTAGAGTGCGGGTCATCCCACAGCAAGCACTTCGTGCACTCTAAGTCATCTCAATACCGTCGGCTGACTAGCGAGTGGAAAACAAACATTTATCTGGCGCACTCGCGCATTCATGTGAGTCCACAAACAGCCAATCTGTATAACAATGCTGAGTTTGATCTAATGTCCCAGCCCTAAAAATTAAACTTCTGCAATTTATTAACTTTCAATATTTATTCCGTAACCTTTTAAATAATGTATTTTTTTAAATAAATACAGACTCCTTTCACACACTGAATAAATTCAGTCTTAGATGTGCTATCTTTTTGTTTTTGTGAACCTTTTTTGTGAAGTCGAAACAATATATTTACTCTTTGTTTTTTACACTTTTTTTACTATGAAAGTGAGGGTTGTGGCCCAGGTTATTGATGCACGTCTTACACCGTGTGTGTCTGCAGGGTCTTGGATTGTTCGCGGCTCGTGACATTGAGAAGCAGACCATGGTGATTGAATACATGGGGGATATTCTGCGCACTGAGGTGGCCATGAGGAGAGAGCTGCTGTACAAGGCTATGGTAAAGCTCCAGCACTGAGGCTTTAGTACAAGGATTAATGTTAACTTGACACGCTGTCCAAATCCATTTGTCTAAATCTGGCGGGATTTCTTCCACAGAACCGGCCGGCGTACATGTTCCGCATCAACAGCGAGCAAGTTATCGATGCGACCCGCTCTGGAAGCCCTGCCAGGTGAGAAATGAACTCAGATTGTCACATCAGCAAATATGTTCTATACTTGACAGTGAATTGTGGGTAATGTGAAATTTGTCATAACAGTGATTTTATGTTGTGCTGTGCATAATTATAACTATCTTTAGCGCTCTAAGTATTTAGCGGTCTTAGTATTTTACTATACTTTTCCAAGATTGTGATGTTTTGAAGCGGTTTATTCAAATTTCTATGTAATGGTGTTTCTTGGTTGTATTAAATGTTGCTTGCTAAGGCTGTGGCTGTAGTACTTCTGCTACTGTTATTATTGCTGTTACCATTGCTCATATTTACGGTTAGAGATTTGAACAAACTATTAAAAGTTATAATCAAACTATTCCAACTATTCAAAGGTATTTTGCTGTGTTTGTGCTACATACATGAATAATGCTTCAAATTGTTGTTACTCCTCTGTGATTAGATGTATGATTTTGGTAACAATTTACAATTAAGATACATTTTATAACTGCCCTAGTCAACATAAAAATATTAAAAATAAGAAAATATTAACAATTATGTTTGTTAACATGAATGCACAGTAAATTAACAGGAAAGATCAATAACAATTGTACTTGCATTAACTTACATTAACAAACATAAATAAATACTGTGAAATTATGCTGTTCTTTATTAGTTCATGTTAGCTCATTTTACCAAATGGAACCTTGTTGTAAAGTGTTACCATGATTTTCATCTACATACTTTTTACTTGTTAGTTTTTAACAAATTAGCTGTTGAAACACAATGTTGCAGTGTGAAGCAGGTTAATGTAATTTATCCCACAGGTACATCAATCATTCATGTTCACCAAATTGTGTGGCTGAGGTTGTGACGTTTGAGCGGGGCTACAAGATCATCATCAACGCAGCTCGCAGGATTGAGAGAGGAGAGGAGGTGAGACTATGAGTGATGGGTGCGGAGGGAGGGGGCAGTACTAGGAAGGAATTGCGCCCACTAATATCATAGCGTCTGTTATTTGCATGTGCTGTTAATGTTGATATAGTACCCAATTCAGTAAAGGAATTATGTAAATTAGCCACAAACATGACCGAAATTTGCAGAACACAATTTGTTGCCGCAGTTTCCCAGTTTTGTATTGAGAGTGTTGGGTTGTCAAGGATGCAGTAGAATACAATGATCTGGCATACTTTACTGGAAATGTACAGCATCATTCCATGGCTATGATCTAGACACCTGAATCAGGTATTAGAAATACTGAAAGTGACAACATCATGTGTCCAGGCATATGCCTGGTTATAACACTGTACTATATATAGTTACTGCGGCCATGATCGTTAGAAACGTACTGTATTGTAAATGTCTCTTAAATAAAATTTCATTTATCGGACGCATTTCATGATCAGTAATAGCAGAACATTAATGCTGACTTTTGTAAGGCACAATTTAAAATAAGCCTAATTCACAAAGAAAAGAAGCGCGTTTGTTTTAAAAAGAAGGCTTTATTTAAATACTGGATTGGTTAGTGATTTTTTTGTTTTTTTTGTAGGTGAGTTTTTGAGGGTTTTTTCTTGCGCATAATTATTGTGTGCATAAGTGGCACAACTGTTTTGTGAGTTAGCTTTTACAGCAAGTTCATGTTCTCATAAGACGTGCACCCGTCCCCATTGTTTATGGCTTTTAACCATCCATGAATGATTTTGTGTTTCAGCTGTGTTACGATTACAAGCTCTCCCTGGTTCAAAATCAGAGCAAGATCCCATGTCACTGTGGAGCCTCTAACTGCCGCAAATGGATGAACTAACTGATCACGAGTTCAATCAAAACAGGAACTTTTCCCACAACAAGGTGCCAACTGTCCGGAGCAGACACAAGCTCCAACTTAAAAAAGGAAGTCAATGAAAAGCTAATAGCAGCAAATTCTGGAAGTGATTTTAATGGACGATAATTTTTTACGTGCAAAACCGAGAGGAAAACACAACGCAAGAATACAGCATTGTGTGAGAGCCATTCGTATCATTTTCTTAACTTGAAAGGAAAAGGTTTCCGTTATGTACATGTGCCATGATGTCTGTGTGTATGTCTGTGAGCATTAGGTTTGTATGTTTGTCCGCTTGACTGCGTGTACGTGTCACTTGGGGCAGATTTCACCAGCGAATGAGGAAGGAGAGCGAGAAAGGGGAGCACTGTGCCGGGTAATGCCTTATAGGTTGAAAGAGGGGGCAGACCCATCTGTATGATGTGATCAATAGAGTACCGTAGAAATCAATGTAGAACATCACTGAATGGAGAATGTACGGAATTGACTTCCGCAAAAGGGAAAAAATGTTGCACTAAAAAAAGGAGAAAAGAAATACAAAAGAAAATGAACTCACAAAAAAATCAAAAATACTTGATTCCATGAGTCAGTTTTAACCTAGATATCTCTCATTGTTTAGTGTAAGAAAATAAAGGTGTTTTGTATTTATTACTGTGTGAGTGAATGAGTGGGCCTATTTTTAAAATTGGTTTTATGCCGATAAAAAGGAAGCCCGGCTGCGATTCTTGCGCGCAGTTTGAGGTTCTGTTACATCTGTAAATGTGTAAATATAGAGAAATATCGGAATGATTGACCAAATACTACCTTATTCACTCTTATTCATATTGTTGTTCAGATATTTTAGATGTGCTTATGTTTTTTTTTTTTTGCTTTTCTCTTGTTTATTTTCCTCCTCAAAATTATTTAACAAAGACACACCATGATACCCCTTTCAGAGGACGTGTAATTATGATATTGTACAAAATTACAAAGGTAATTTCAATCATTCACAAGAAAAGTATTTTCTCTGTGCTTTAGTGTGGTATTGTAGTGACTTTGTGCTTTATACATTGCAGAAAATTTGGTTGTTTATTGTTTCATTTTATTCCATTTTTTTGTTAAGGACGATAGTGACACAGTTGCCAGAAACCTAAAAATAGGACATTTTAGTAAATCAGGTCACAATATAGATGTAGGATAACTGTGAAATAAACTTTAAACCTCACAAACCGAATATTAATTCACAGGCGTTGCACAAACAGGCACAAGCAGATCACACTTAGTTTTTCTGAAGCAGGTGACAGTTGGTTTTTCTGAAGGGTGTCATAAACATGACATTGCGCAAGAACTTTAGAAACATTGTAAGTGGAAGATGTCATTGGTGGCATACTTTGCTTGTTGAAGACATTATGAGTGGAAATTTTGGGGGAGGGGTACAATTCTCTGAAAAATATGTACATATGAAACATATGCTTGTATTAGTTTTATTGATTGAAGTGGAGCATCTGTTAAAAGAACGCTATTCATTTTGTAGCCAAAAACTGTTTCACATTTCACATGCCTTGTTATTTCAATTTGGGAGTTTCTCTGTGTGCACAATTTCACATCGAAAAATGGACAGTTTAGACTTTGTATTGTACTGGGCATGAATTTTTTCAAAAGTTGGTTGTATATATTTTTCTCAATGAACAGCTGTAACAAAATTGTTTCATGGATATTTTACTTGTCTTGTAAAATACATCAATTTCCTAGTGTTTTTTTTTTTCATTTGCTCTGTATAGTAGTCTAAATTGTTTTGGAAACTGAAGTTTTTTGAAGTACACAGAGCAATATAGGGTTTGGTATTTGAGGAACTGAATTTAAATTTACAAAAAATAATAAAATATTTTACATCATTAATTGATGCACAACTTATTTTCTGCTGGTAATGTGTTGATATTTTTGTAGGTTAAGTTCACCCAAAAAAAATTAAAAACAATTCCACAAAACATTTGTTTCAGAAATTATGAAAAATTCTTAAAAATGTTACTTTTTTGGTAAAGTTCCTGTCAAGATGTTTACACAATGAAAATTGTGAAATCAGTGAAAATGAAAATGGTGTGTTTGTCTAAAGCTGTATGCAAGACCAAAATCATCTCATAATGGCAAAGGTATTGAGAGGTATTGTTACTATCCATAATACAAATGGGGTAATGATGAACAGAACTTAAATACTTGGTTGCTATAGCAAGCGCCACTAATAAAAATTAAAAAACAAAAATATAGATTCTTTATGTTATTTAATTTATGTTATTTAAATCTACAAAACATTAGTGGCCTCAAGCTGAAAGGTTAGTACATCATTAGACTTATAACCACATGAGCTGTGTTCTGGTTTGGCAAACTGAGCTGTGTGGCAACATCCACAGAACTCTTGTCTGGTTCAAAAGAAAGTTTTACTGCAAATGAAATTGGAGTCTAGGGGGATTTTTAGCCAAGCAAACTGTAGTCAGTTGCTCTATTTTCCATGATAATCTACCATACCGATTTATCTAAATTACCCCAGGCATTCTATTCAGACCAGATTGTCCCAACAATTTTACCTAGAGAGCTTACCGAACTGAAACAATGCGACCAACACAGACACCCGCCTGTTGCCAGGCATTGTTAGATGGAGACCAAAAATGCATAATCCCAACTGAAAATTTGTAATGAAGTAATTCAGCCTCAAAATCACAACATCTGCATACTTAATATCACAATGTATTTGAGACAAAATCTGGTCCTATGCCATGGAAATGCCAAGGGTGTCTATATAGATCATTAACAAATGGCCACTTTCTGGTGAAAATTTGAAATAGCAGTGTCTCCCAACCCTGTTCCTGAGGGCACATCAAGAGTACACACACACACACACACACACACACACACACATATATATATATATTCGCAACACCAATGCGAAAACGTTAGTATTCTGTGTAAAATGTAAATATAAACAGAATGCAATGATTTGCAAATCTTATATACCCATATTAAATTCACACTAGAACATAGATAACATGTTGAAAGAGAGACATTTTGCTATTACATGCAAAATAATCACTCAAAATATTTAGAATTTGATGGCAACAACACCTCTTAAAAAAATTTGTTTACCGGTACATGTTTGCCACTGTTTAGCATCACCTCTTTTAACAACAGTCTGTAAACATCTGGGAAGGAGACCAGTTGCTGGAGTTTTGGTAGGGGAATGTTGTCCCATTGTTGTCTGATGTGGGATTCTAGCTGCTCAACAGTCCTGGGTCTCCTTTGCAGTCAGCCAGATCTGCACTTTATCCAGAAAAGATGGTGAGGAGACAGAATGGGACAACTGCTGAGTCAGATCAGTGGGAATATAATGGACTTCTTTATTAAATATTCTATTATCTACTTACCTACCTCCAGCCAAGTTAGATTTTATATTTTTGTTCCCTGCTTAATCACAGCAGTGCAATGTTACAGCTGCAATTCTGTCACCATCTCTTTCTGTAACATTTCTCAGTGCCTGATATTTGTCATAAAATCAGTTTTTAAAATCTTTTTTAAATCAATATAAATATAAATCAGTATTATCAGCTCTTTGTTTATATCCAAGAAGTTACAAATTGCAGCTTTAACGTGCCAGAGGAGAACTGGCCCTTGTGGTTAAGCCTGGTTTCTCCCAAGGTTTTTTTCTCCATCTGGGTCATTCTTCAATTGGGATGGCAAATGAGAGGCAGAATTTGTAAAAATGCTTGTTTTTTTTAAATTAAATGTATTGCTATGCATTTAAAATTTGTTTAATATGCTATATCCATTAACATAGAAGCTTAACAACATTTTGATTTTTAATAAAATTATAATTATATAATTAAAGTTATATAATTTTAAACACTGGTGACTTATGTCTGTGGTGTTACCAATATTTGAAGTAAACTTTTGGTTTGTTCTAAAATGAGCAGGAATATGTAACTTTAGGTAATAATTAATAAATAAATAAATTACTTCAGTTTCATTGATCATTTAAATTTTAGTTTTTAAAAGAAAGTTTTACCAGGTAACACCACAGATAGTAACACCACAGACAAATTAGCTTAAATCCAGGTTTTTCTCAAATGGAGGCTGCATCATAATGATTTAAAGATCAGGGGACATTTTGGAAATATTAATAAGTATGTATTTATCAAAATTTTGATTAAAATATGTCAGATCTGCAAGTTATCAACATAACACCACAGACAC
>JAZGTK010004087.1:0-25424 GCA_036877625.1 Ambastaia sidthimunki
CATAATTTTCCCCCTGCTATCACAAGGGGATTTCCGGCAGGGTATAGCGGAGCACCTATAGCGGTGAGGGTCCCTGCGTGGGCTTCCTCAGCAGGGCTACAGACCCCTGAGACCAGCTCCTGTATCGCCAGCTCACATTCTCACACATCCACATTCAATGCAGCGCCACTTACAAAGTGAGTTAGTGCGTGTGGAGGCCTGCCAGCTTTAATCACAATGGGTGGAAATAGGAATTTAATACAAACTTTCTCACATAGCCACAAAGAATCCAAAGCCCCTCCCCGAACAAATAACACTAATGGTTTGATTTATGATTGATTGAATGATTCTTATTTGTGAGTTTCCCACAGTTCTACTTATATAATCTATAAGTCTATAACAGATCTATAATCTAGATCTATAGATTTATAATCCTATATAACTATAATCTATAATTCTATGTATTCTATATGATTTTTAAACATTTAACATTTTCTATAGGACATAGTTTATAGTCTCTGACTCTTTTACTTTCTCTACATCCTGCTATTTCAGCTTCCTATCCTTGACCCCTTTGTTAAAAATGTAACACATTTCTGTTGTTTTGCATGTGGCTGACTCAGTAAAAGCACAATGACTCTTTTCCCTCAACAACTGTGTTTATTATTCTGTGAATACATAAACAATTGACTGAATGATTCTAATGTGGGAGATTCTCACAATTGTATCACAAAAAGTGATTTCTGTTAGAAATTGCAGTTTTTGTTTGTAAGTTACATTTTGTAATAGTTGTTTCATTGACAGTGATTCCTGCACAGACACAAATGCTTCCAATTCCTCTTGTTCTAGTTTATTTTGCTTTTTTATAAAGAGAATGAAACACTATTGTATTGTATTATTAGGAAACAAGAGTGTCTTCAGCACAGAAGTTAACAATTTGAAATACAAAAAATAAAAATAAAACTATTCAGAAAACCGATCAACACTTTCAAATGACATTTGAATTTTTCTACACGTGTGCTGGCCAGCAGTCTGTATGTTGTCTGCCGACCTCGCTGAGGAAGTCTTTGAGTCATTGTGCATCTGCAAGAGAAAACAATCAGCCTTCATCATTACTTTCATAATGAGGGGGAGGTATGGCAATTACTGCTTGACTACAAAAGGTGGCTGAAACAATAGGCGGCAATCTGGGGGGAATGTGGTGGTGAAATCTAGTCCTTGTTAGTACCTTGTTCTTCTGAGTGTTTCTCCCCTCCCTGGCTCCATGCATCCACAGAAAATATTGACACAGTGTTCGCCACTTTCCCGTGTGGCTTCCTCTCCAAACACTTGCTCTCCTCTCCAAACACTGCTTTTTATCAGCCAATTTGTATACACACATTTACACATAAAAAAACGGTGTGCTCTCATTTAAGAACACACACATACAGTGTCACCAAGACAACATCAAGATACAGAATCAGAAAAGAGTAATCTCATTTAGCAATAATGATTGTTAAATAAAATTTTTAATATGCCCAAAATTTGACTGACAGAATGGCACTATTATGTTTATAGTAAAGGACACATTTTTTGTGCATATTAATGACATTTTAAATATGTGTTTTTCTGTTTTAAATAACGGTTATCTGCAAATGGTTATTACAGTAATTACAGTAAAACCTAATTTATGTAAAACAGCATGTGTCTATTCAGTTTATTGCTTAAAATTTAATGTAAGAGACTTAATTTCTCTGCTCAAGTGGGCAGAATATGGATAAGACTTGTACAGAATATGGATTAAACCTCCTGAGGTGACCTAATATTCATGGATAAGCAGTACAGAGTTCACTAATACTAGGTGATCTTTACCTCAGACAGTTATTAAAAACAGTAGCACGTTATTGCTAGTCTAAATCAGCACTTACAAATCTACAACTAAAGCCTGTTTTATTATTTTTGTGCAAAGCTTTTATCTGTGACAGTGAAAACAGGAAAGTCTGAACAATGTCATTCTGAGTCAGCTTTGATTGTTTTAGGTTATCAGGAAACAGGCAGAAAACATCATTTCAAATTTACTTCTACAAATTAGTGAAGTGTGCAAAGACACAGTAAATGTGTTTGTGGACGTGTGATGGTGGAGTTTTCCTCTGCAATTAAACACCAGATGACTGAACCTTTAGACACAGCATACAGTCAGAGATTCTTTCTTGTTTCCTGGCTATGACTGATGTTACAAAATGTTTAAAGCGCCATAAAGTTTATTCGTACAGTAGGCTAATATGACCCTGAGCATTACTGTAATCTCTGTTCTGTATGATGGAATGGTGCCGTCAGTGATGGGAGATAAAACAACTGTACATCTAAATCCAGATTCACTGGCTGTCTAAAAACAGTTGACAGGAAACATCTAAATTTGTCACTTTATGTGATCTCATCTGCTTCTTTTAACTTTTAAACATGCTGACATGGAATCTTGTTCATATTTTCAAAGGCCGCAACTGTTTATTTTACTGCACTCTCCAAAATGTAAAAAAAAATGTTTGTTTTTAATTGGTGGAAACCCTTGTTACTAACCTGGTTACCACTTTGGTTATCTGTAAAATATACATCCACAAGTGTCTTACTTTTTGTACAGGTTATGGTATTAATTTAACATGTTGTATAATGTATTTCCAAAATGTTTTTTCTCTCTTCCTGATTTTTCAACGCAGTGCTTTGTTATTCACAATATCTATGAATGTACATGTTTATGTATGTATGTATGTTTTTGGAATGTTACTGGAAAAATGTCCACCAAGTATCATATTTGCTTAAGTGCCCTATTTATTTGCTTAATAAAGATAACAATTTTATGCTAATGTTGAAGCATTAATCTCTCTTTCAAAAAAGTGAAACTTATGTGAAATATAGTACAAGCGTAAGTTAGATCCCCTCTCTCTCTCTATCCCCAACGCCTCTTCCTTCCTTTCCCACCCAAAGAATGAGAGTGGAGTGAAGTTTTCAGTGTGTCAACAGCACAGATTTACTGAGGAACAGCGCATGTATATTCACAGTCACTGCAGAAATGCGCAATAATATGCGACAGCATGCAGTGAGCTGGAAGAACCCACTGGATTATTTTACTTACTGATGAATCATTTGGATTATAACAGATTTCTGAGATTTGACGTTTCTGAGATTTGAATATTACAGTCATGCTTCATTTATTCGGCCTCTTGTACCTCGTCTACCTCTGTGGTAAGTTAAAAAAAAGAAATGGAAACCAAAAAGTGTTCTTTTTTGTGTTTGCTCAATAACAATTGATTATTTAAAATGAAATGGTTATAATGATTGTGTCCACATTTACATTTATTGATAGTAATACATTGATAGCCTACTTTGTATTGTTAGTAAATTAACTAAATCATGAATTAGTTTGTTTGTTTGTTTAAGTGACGTTAAAATCAAAGTACTGCATTGTTATAATATTGCAATACCGCATGTTTTTGTTTAGTGTTGCTGTAGCTCAACTAGTAGAGCATTGTGTTATCAGCGCAAAAGTTGTGGGCTCAATCCCAGGGAATACAAGTACTAATAAAAATGTATACCTTTAATTCACTGTATGATGCCAAATTAATAAATGTAAAAAATGTAAATGTGTACCATGTACCATGGAGGATAGGAACTAGCTTCAGAAATGGTCAAAATAATGTAATGACAAAAAATGCTGCTGGTGGGGGAAAATCGTTTCGAAACTTTAATTTATGTAGCTAATAGCTTTGTGGGCTGCGCTCATGTATTGCGCAGTAGCGCTGGGGGGATCTGAGTCCCGGCTTATGATCATTTCCAGACTACTTTTCTACTCTCTTTGCCATATATTTTTCTATCTGCCTCTCCACTGCTACAACTTGAAAAACTTAGTAAAAAACGTATATATTTATTTCATTTGTCAATTAGTCAGTAATTTGTATGTTTCAAATAATTATTGTGCAGGTTGTGGCCTACTATTGATTGATTGGCTGACTGATTGATTGATTAATATACTGTATACTATTTAATAGTATTTGAGGCAGGGGCGCTACTAAGGGGGGGAAGTTAGGACAATTCTAAGGGCCCACATACTTTGGGGGCCCCCAGAGATCTGCTTTATTAGTAATAACAGCCCTAGGGGGCCCAACCTCATATTCTTTCATAGGGCCCAAATTTTCTAGCGGCGCCCCTGATTTGAGGTGGAATACAAATGCTACAGAAAGCATTGGATCATCTTGGCATCCTGTTTTATTGTTCTTGTGTTGAGAAGAGCACAGAGGAAAGAAATGCAAGAATGTATGATTTTGTTTTGTAAAATATTTCATATGAATAATCAGGACACTGTACTGAAACCTGCTTCCAGAGCAGATGCTCGTTTTCTCCCATATGTTTAGGCAATCACTAATTACCATTGTTGAGAAGTTTTACACTCATTTGTATGGATGTGTCCTCTTCCAGATGCTGTCATTGATCTCACCATGACCTCTAATGGGGCCACCTCAGCTCATAATTTCCACCTCTCCTGTATTTCTGGAGAGCGTGACACTGATGGCATTCAGCTGAACATCAGGAAGGACAACAGCATTGTCCGCCGTGTGGAGTCTCCTCATTTTAATGTGCAGAGGCCACAGGCTAAAGAAGTGGTGGCCTCTGGATTTAAAGGCTTTGATCACAGTGGGATTTTTTTCTGTCACTCAAAAAGGGGATCTGAACATCTTGGCAATATTACACTCATCAACAACTACAGCAAAGGTGTGGCCAGGACAGGAGATACAGTTCTATGTTTAGATGTTTGTCAAACGAATCATATAACAATTGTTTAGAATATATAAATATAATTCCAGATAATTATTATTCTACATTATTATTTATTTAGGTAACTTTAGACCAGTGAGGATCTCTCTGACAGCCAGTAAAGGGGACTCAGTGCATCTAACCATGGACGTCCTCGGGGCAGAAAGACGTGACATTTCCTGGAGGTTTAATGGTAATTAACAATAATTAAATAAATGATTGTGCAAATAAATTAAGCACAGAGCAAAAAGTTACATTTAAATATGTCATCTTTTTAATTAAAAAAAGTCAAAGTCCGTAGTATAAATAAATTTGTCGCACACACACCTTATTACGCAAGCATAGTTTAACTTAAGCATAAACATTGGCAAGACCACAATTTGCCACACAAAAATAACATGCACAGAAATGTTGATAACTTTGAGATACTGTCATAAAGTTTTGGCCATAATAACAAAAGGATTCAACTTTGTTTCTTGGACCGCTAATTACAGATGTAACTGAGAAGTCTGTTTGTATTCATAATGTCACTGTGTTATTGGGTATAATATTTAGGTCATTGACATCAAAATATTATATATCTATATTATATACCTTATATACCTTTTCAACAATGTTAGCCATTCCCATGTTGCACATCATTTTATCATCTTACCATTTCTAGGCATCTGATCTGAGAATTATTTCAGAGGATCAATGTATTATCCACTGTAATGCTTCTACATCCCATTAAACCAATTTACATGCATGTTTTGATTTGTTTCAGGTAACTATTACTACATGACACCAATAGCTGATGTTCAGAACCACACAGCAGTTCTGAACCTAGAGAAAGTTGATGAAAGCCATGCAGGGATCTACAGTGCCAGCTATGTTGGAGACAGTCCTCTCTATAGTGCCTGGATGCGTCTCATTATTCGCGGTAACATGATCAGTATAACATTATTGTGTCAAGGTATGAATGACACTGAATTTTGTATCCTACAGCTTACATCGTTTCCTATTCTTTCATATTGTGCAGAATGCCCACATAACAGATGGGGCTCAGACTGTAATAAAGACTGTCCTGAGTGCTTAAATGGGGGTGTGTGCCACGACAAAGATGGAGACTGTGTTTGTCCGCCAGGCTTCATGGGAACGCGCTGTGAGACAGGTAGAGAAGAGCTTGTAACATTTAGATTTGAATTTGCTCTCTTGCTTTATACATTTTTATTGAAACTTCTGTAGGAACACGCTTCTTAGCACTGTTTCAGAATTTACATTTGTAATGTTGGCCCAGTACATAAACCAAATTAAAAAAAAAATGTGTTGGACAAAATTACATTTAGATACATTTTAGATTAATTTATAGTTGGCACAAACCATATTTATCCTTACTTGCAAGTGAATTTATGTAGGTCCATTTTCTTTCACCTTGCATAGTTTTATTCATGGTTGGTCTAATTTTATTAGTTTCTATGACAGATAAATTTGAATAACATAGCTTTGGATTAAAGGTGTGACTTTTGACATCACAATATGTTTTTTTGATGGAAGTTTCTTTCTTTGCTGTTCTAATTATGCATGATTATATAGTAAGGGACTCATCTGTAGAAACTATGTATGTAATGCAAATGTATTTTTTACTTTAAATGTGAATATCTAGTTTTGCTGTTTTGCTCTTGCAGCCTGTCGTGAAGGAATGTTTGGTCGAAACTGCCAGGAATCCTGTAAATTGGAGAATGGTTGCCAGGGCTTGAGTTTCTGTCTTACAGATCCCTACGGCTGTTCTTGTGCCAGTGGTTGGCACGGAGATCGCTGTCGTAAACGTGAGTTTAACATAAGATCCCTTTAAATAATAAACATTCTTGGCATGTCATACAGAGTATCACTTCCAGAAAGGATTAAATTCTAAAATTAAAGTTTAAACAGGTGCTGCAGGAATCTGCCAGTAACAATACTACAAACATCAGCCTTACCAACATAAACATATCTTACCGCTCTGTCCATCTGTTCTTGTGTCTTGGTGGAGTTAAGCAAACATTTCCACATCCTAACATAGCAACATCCATCGAATGCCTGTTTTTGAGTTTTGTCAATGCTTTCTTATTTCCATAGCCTGTCCTGAAGGAACATACGGCGCGGATTGTCTTTTAAGTTGCAACTGCAAGAACAAAGGCAAATGTAATCGCTTTAGTGGCTGCCAGTGTCCTACAGGCTGGAGAGGACAATATTGTGAGAAATCAGGTGAGGTTTCAAGACTATGTCCATTAGCTCTTATGTTTGTTTCTCCATGTCTCATTCTAATGCTATCTTACCTTTATCTTTCAGATCGTGCACCAGAGATTTTGGACATGGACAGTAACCTGGAGGGGAACCTAAACTCCAGCCATAAGATCACATGTTCTGCCATGGGCCACCCTCTGCCCAGCCACATGAGCATTGAGCTGCGCAAGATGGAAAGTACTGTGCTCAAGGTGAAACAGCTTCCTAAATATACAAAGTTTATTACAGAGTTGCATATAAGGAAAAAAGTGTTTCGTTCCAATTTCCTTAATACATTTGACAAACATTTTTATCCAAAACATATGCATATGGTTTATTGCAAAACATTGCTTCAGAGCAGTTTTACAAAGAGTTATACAATCTCTCCACTAAACATGCAATGTGATAATTCTCTTAGCCATCTGTGGTGCCTGTAATCCAACTTTCTATTTATCTATATTTCTATTTAAATATCTATTTTTTTCCCCATTATTCTGTTTTTATTTGATTGTTTAATTTGATTATTAATACCTTGATTTTTCTGACTACTCAGGCATCTCACACTACTCAGGATGAAAGAAAAAGCACTGCACATTTTGAGATCACACGACTGTCTGCAGAACATAATGGTGTGTGGGAATGCCGGGTCTCCACCAACGGTGGGCAGGACTCTCGCAAATTTACCTTAACTGTGAGAGGTGAGGAAACTCATTTTGATGTTGTATTACTCTAACAATGGTTCTGTCTACTTTAAACCCTTCAGCTTTTTTAATTTGTACTTTATTGTGAACTAGTGCCACCCTACCCAACCACTGCTCCTAAACTTCTGGCAAAGAACAGCAAACAACTGGTTGTAAAGCCGGTGGACACTTATGCTGGTGACGGCCCTATTATTTCCACTAAGCTGCTTTACAAGCCGATGGATACAGGAGATTCCTGGTCTTCCATAATAGGTGCGGAATACAAATTTCATTGACAAATTTGTTCTTTTTTCAGGAATTCTTTATTAGAAATAAACCACTTCAGGTTCTGTAGATAGGTACGCTCTATATATAACTTACAGAACATATTGAAATATATATATATATAACTTTGTTTAATTCTCTGTTTAAGTGTACAGCAGTGATCCCATCACACTGATGAACCTGAAGCCCTCAACCAAATACCATGTGCGTGTACAACTCACTCGACCCGGGGATGGAGGAAAGGGTCCATTGGGTCCAGAGGCAATCATGGAGACTGACTGTCCAGGTGAGAGTCAAGCAACTTGAACAGCAAAGGCTGAAATGAATGGGATGTATATTCAGAAGAGAACTGAAATTGAACATCCACGCAAACCTAAGCAGCAACATTATTTAAATTTCTTATTTTTTAATAAAAAAAACAAATATGATTTTTAGTTAAAAAAAATATTTTTTCTGGTATATTTTTCTGTGTTGCTAGAGCCCACAGCCAGGCCGGAGATTGATTTCAGCTCAGTGGAGGGGCGTAACGCCACCATCAGGTGGTCTCTGATTGGCAGGTCCCACGAGGCCACTGGCTTTTTAGTGCAGCTCAGTGGACCACATGCAGAGAAGCTGTGGGAGGAAACCACTTCACTTAATGTGCTTTCCACCAATCTCTACAACCTGGAGTACCACAGGGACTACCAGGTGGTCGTCATGCTGGTGAACTGCGGCAGCCATGGTCCCCCTTCAAGGCCCCACCATCTCCACATCTATAAGCAGGGTGTGTGTTTGTGTGTGTGTTTATAATAATATATGAAATATATAAATATAATAATATATAAAATATGTGTGTATGTGTTTTAATTGAGGTTTTAATACGTAGTTCTATAAATGATCTCCGTCCAGGTCCCTCTTCCCCACGGGATGTTCAGGCAGATGCTTTGTCCATTAGTGCAGTCAGGCTACGTTGGCAGCCTCCTGAGGATCCCAATGGGGGTATTGTCAAATACAGCATTGAATATCAGCCAGTGGGCCAGAGCAGCTTGCACCCTTGGGTGGACACAAAGGATGGCAACAAAACAACAATAGATGTGACATCTCTTAATGAAAGCACACTGTACAAGTTCAGAGTGAGAGCCTTCTCCAAGGTGCCAGGGGAGTGGAGCATGTTTGTAAAAGCCAGGACCCCAGGTGGGAAAACAGAGATAATTTGTATGAGGAAGACATACTGGAATAGTTAGATATTAAAATTAAAAAGTTTAATTTCAATTCTATGTAAATTTTATGTAAATCAGCCCATATAGCACTTTAATTCTCACATGGATTTTATTCTAACATATGACAATATATGATAATATATTATAAGACATATAGACATACATGCAAAAGCTAGTAACTATCAAATATGGTTTGATTTTCATCATTCAGGACATTCCAGCTTTATTCCCACCACTCAGCAAGTTGGGAGGCCAATGGCTGAGGAGTATCAGCTTCTTTGGGCTGTGGTTGGGTCTGTGGCTGTGACCTGTGTGACCATTCTTCTGGCTCTTCTGGTGCTCTTCTACATCCGTAAATCCGTTCTTAAACGCAAACGGACATTCACCTATCAATCTGGATCGGTGAGTGGATTCTTTGACAAATTAGTTTTACTCTTACACTTGTTGTGTGTATACACTGACCCCCAAAATGTATTAAGTAACATTTAAAATGTATGACTTGTCTGCAAGCTCATGATGCTTCTCAGAAAGTATTTTCTCAGAAGTTCTCAGAAAGCTTTCCAGAAGCCACAGTGTGTACTTTTCTCATATTTAATAGGATATACAACAATTATAGGATAGGATATAGGATACATAAATAAATAATATTATAAGAATAAAAGCTAAAAAGTATTAATGTCTTATTTAAATAAATGTATCGACATATTTTTAGGGGGAAGAAACTATCTTACAGTTTAACTCAGGAACCCTCACTCTGACAAGACGGCCGAAGCCCTCTCCAGAACCCCTCACCTACCCCATACTGGAGTGGGAGGACATTAAGTTTGAAGATGTAATTGGAGAAGGGAACTTCGGGCAGGTCATTAAGGCCATGGTCAAAAAGGATGGGATAAAAATAAGCGCTGCTATTAAGATGCTCAAAGGTAAGACCACCAGCCATAAGGCAGCAACATAACAGTGTTTTCAGGGGTCTGTTTTTATAGTCTTGTGATTTTGCGTGTTGTTTGTGTGCACCTACAGAGTTTGCTTCAGAGAATGACCATCGGGACTTTGCTGGTGAATTAGAGGTTCTGTGTAAACTGGGACAACATCCCAATATAATTAATCTCATCGGGGCTTGTGAGAACAGAGGTAAATTCACCACATATTAACAATGCAGATAATAAATGAAGTTGATGAATAGGTTGGTGTTTGGTATAGGTGTTCCAGTAGCTCAACTCGTAGAGCGTTGTGTAAGCAGCGTAAATATTGTGGGTTAGATTCACAAGAAACACATATAAATTTAGGTAGAGTTGTTAATAAGTCTTCTTAAAACTACTCTAGGCTGAATCTGAACCTGTTATTTTTCAAGCTCAAACCTGAGTTGTAGTACCTTAACCATAACATAGCACATCATTATATGGCATATCTGTGGAAAATATGCTCTTTATGGTCTCTTCTAAGCTACCTGTGAAGTAATGTTCTCCTTTCTAAGCCACGTAAAGGTGCTACTAAGGAAACTTTTGTAGGAAGGTTTGTAACCTGCCAAACTACCTGTTTTTGTGTTGTTCCATGTATTTGCTACCACAGATTTGTGACAGCTTCTCTTATCCACAGGTTATCTTTACATTGCCATTGAGTTTGCACCTTACGGAAATCTCTTGGACTTTTTAAGAAAGAGTCGCGTCCTAGAGACCGATCCCGCCTTTGCAAAGGAACATGGAACTGCGTCCACACTCACCTCTCAGCAGCTCTTGCAGTTTGCTGCAGATGTTGCAACTGGGATGCATTATCTTAGTGACAAACAGGTATCAAAATTCGCAAAACTGGATCTGCATATTTTTCAATGCTATTACTGTATAGAAATATTTGTTCATTTTTACAGACAACTCTATGTCTGATTATTTTGTATCACTAGTTTATCCACAGAGATTTGGCTGCCAGAAATGTGCTCGTGGGAGAGAATCTAGTGGCAAAAATTGCTGATTTTGGGCTCTCGCGTGGGGAGGAAGTGTATGTCAAAAAGACCATGGTGAGGACAGTATCTATGATATCTGTTGTAGATAGGAATAAAGTAAAAATTATGGTGTGTAATAAAACACATCTATGCTGATGCAACAACAACCTGTGGTTAACAATACTGCACTACAAAGACAAATTAATATTCAAAATGGCTTTGAGGTTAAATGTAAGGTTTTGCAATTTTACCACAGTTTATTATGTATCTAAGCATATCTAAGACAGATCATACAGGAGTGTAAGACTGCTACACAAATCTAGTCCCGGGGTCCATCACATTTTTTATTTCACATATTTAACACATATTCAACAAGTAAAACTTAGTGCTTCTACTTTTGTATATAAGAACGGTGTCCCTACCCTTTCCTTTATTTAGTTTAGTCTTAAATATTATATGCTCTTTTTTTTATTTTAACGTCAAATAATGTGACTAAAATGAAAAAATAATCATAATCATTTTTAAAATCGTCTATACGATGTTTCCTCTCAGGGAAGACTACCTGTGCGATGGATGGCCATCGAATCACTAAACTACAGTGTTTACACCACAAAGAGTGATGTGTGAGTACAGCCTTTATATTTTTGGTATTTTGGGGTTGTCAGCATGCTGGTGCAAAGTTACAGTTGACAGAATATGCTCAGTAGATTTCACACCTTATGTGTGACCAAAGGATAAAAATTAGCGTCAGTTGACGTCAATTTTCGGTTAAATAGTTAAAAACATAAAGTAGATACAAAGGTATCCAGTTTTCAATTTCATTTCAAAACAACAAGCTATGTGTCCATCATCCTTCTCAATTTTTAATGGGCAACTGATAATAAAGCAGGAAGGAACTGATAACATAAACCAGGAAGCTCAAAATAAGAGTAGCCTGTTCCACAAGACCACAGTGTCAAAACCGACTATTTTTACTCACTTAACAACACTGTGCACTGAAAAGGTTTAAAACATGACAGACATGTGAAGTTTTACCTATAATTCCCCTTCTGTTTTACTTCTTATTTTTCCTCAAACACTGGAGCTTGATGGACAAAGCATTAGTTTTAAATGTATATGTTTGTATTAGTTTGTATATCAAACAAATATATTGAATGTTTCCATGGTCTTGCCAGTATGTGTAACTCTGCACTTGACTATATAACCATGTATGTGTGCTAACTATATTTTAGTTCAGGTTCAAAATGTATGTGGTCATAACAAATTGTTATGTGTCATTGTGTGTTAAGTAAAAATATCTGTTTTTATATCTGGGTTTTATATCTGGGTTTTTAGGTGGTCTTTTGGAGTTCTTCTGTGGGAAATTGTGAGTTTGGGTAAGTTTGTTTGGATTAGTTGTAAGTAATTCTTGTCTGTTGCCCATATGCATGACATGTTTCCTGTATGAATTTAATTTGTATCTATGCTAATCTGTATTATACTGTATATATGCTAATAGTATAAATGTGTTCTGATGAAGGTGGTACACCATACTGTGGCATGACCTGTGCTGAGCTCTATGAGAAACTGCCTCAAGGCTACAGAATGGAGCAGCCCAAGAACTGTGATGATGAAGTGTAAGCACAAATATTTATGTGTTCCTGCAATTCTTCTTTGAGTTCCTTCTGTTTGGATTGTTTGCAGTTAAAAGGGAAACTACAGCTACAGCTAATTAGTCAACTCATGTATTGACATTTAAAATGTCTGACGACGACAGATTTGAACTCTGTTTGCAACCAACATGCAAACCCAATGCTTAAGATAAGACATTTCTGTAATATGAGCTTTGACACAAAACCTTGTCCTTGTTCAAAGTTGCTCTTGACAACTTTATTATGTGACTTTATTGTGTGACAGCTAATTTATTGCATATAACTGCACAGGTATGAACTGATGCGGCAGTGCTGGAGAGACAGACCCTACGAGCGACCGCCATTTTCACAAATTTCTGTCCAGCTTAATAGGATGCAGGAGGCTCGGAAGGTATATTAAAAAAATGTTCTTGTGGTTGTTTACCAATGCACTCGCCACCATGATGGTGGCTCGTTTTCTGTGATTTTTAGCATATTGCTTTGCATTAAGCATGTTCTGGTTGGCTGAGAATTTGCGGCATAAGCAACCACAAAGCAATACCACAATGTCTCTATAATACTTTATTTCCTAAATATGGGTTCACCCCATTTTATTATGCAAAAATGTAATTACACCTGTCCTCAGTATTTTAAAAACAGAAAAAAAGCCAAATTTTTTAGGTATCATTTATATCAATAAGTTAAATCAATGTTTTATTTATGCAGGCCTATGTCAACATGGCTCTCTTTGAGAACTTCACTTATGCTGGAATAGATGCTACAGCTGAAGAGGCCTGACTACCAGCCCCCCCAGACTCAGTCAGGGTTCGTTGCCCAGGGGAGGCTCATCGCAGCAGGGCGTCGCGCTACTGCCACTCCCCTGTGGCCAGGTTCCATAGTTCAAAGAGACACGCAACCAAGACCACATGGCTATAGAGAACAGACTGTGAAAGGACACACTCGAGCCATGATTCTCTTTTGCCTGATTCTGATTGGACATCTCAGGACATGATCTTGGATTACTCAAGAGGAAATGGAACCTACAATGTGAGCTACAAATGTAGCAGGCTGGGTCTGCGGGGATCTGGGCCATGTATTAAACTTTTGTACATTTTTTGGTTGGGAGAATCATTTTGTGAGGTTTTTGAAATAGACATACAGTAGAAATGCCACGGACAAAGGCACCAGTATCATTTGAGATGCACTTGAGAAACTAAAATTCATTGTAATTAATACAATGCCGTATTTTCCTTATTTGAACTTGTGTCTATACCTTTAGTGAATTTATGCATACTGTTTATGTTCTGTATATCAGCTAGTGGAAAGCCACTTAAACTCATAAGTTCTCATGTGTTGCAAATTTAGTGGTTTGTAAGATGTATGAGAAGCTATAGACATACTATAATCGTTTAAGGAAGAGAATGTGTTTACTTAAATAAAGCATCAGTGTGGTGACTGGTCTCATCACAGAGGCAACTGGAGTGTCACACCACAGACCCTGTGATGTAGAACAGAAAGTACCCGCTTTCTCTCTCTCCAGTGGGGTTGAGGTCAGACCTCTTCCCTGCTGCAGCTTGCTGATCTGTCAAAGGTATTTCCTCCTATTCTGCCACAGGCCCAGGACCTGTCAATCAGGATATGGCAACTCAGTTTCCTCCAGCTCTCACACACACTTTAATAAAAACAGAAAAACTCTCCTCCTGAAACTCTGTAGTCGAGTCTTGAGTTTAAAGTCTTGTTTTAGCAATTGCTACAATAGCTGAGTGTTTATTGTTTAAGTACTTTGTCATTTCTAAATTTTGTCATGTTTGGATCATCAACACTTGTTTCTCTCTGGTTCCTCGCCGAATCCCACCATTTAAACAATTACAATTTACCTTAATGCCTTATTGTCTATATTAATTCATATAAATTTAATTCATGAACAATATAGAAAATGAATATTAATCAAGAATAATAAATGCTGTAAACAAACTTTGTTCACTGTTAGTTCATGACACTAAATGCGTTAACTAGAGTCATATTGTAAAGCGCTACCTTTATATTCATGTTAGTATCGTAAGCACAATGTGCGCGTGAAAGAGGCGCTTTGTCAGTCTGGGTGCCTGCCTCAGTCCTCAGTGCAACCACTTCCTATTGCATTAGGCCCCATCAAATGACCAAGTACCAACATCCCGCCTTCTCCTAAAACCCTAACATACTTAACATAAACATATCAGCGCACGCTTTTCAAAATGTGTATGGACCACCTGTGTACATAATGGAGCCAAAGCTCATCCGATGGATATTACTTCCCTGTTTGGTCAGTCGGGTGCATTTAGACCAGAATCTCTCCGAGCAAGGTAAGGGTAATGGGTTAATCTGAATATTTGATTGATTGTGATTGTAATATATTGTTTTATTTTTACTGTAGTGGAGTTGTTACAGCTGTTCCATTTGAGTTAGCTTTGTTGTTTTGATGATATAGAACAGAAATCCCAGGAATAAAAATCCCAAAATGTTCCTTGAAACATGAGGACATGAATTTACTCATGTGCTCTGGAAAGGACAAATAAACAAACTGTATAACTTTATTAAAAAAAGTTTATTAAAACATTTGTGAAGGTTTAAAGGCTATTCTTTGTAAGTATTGTAACAGGGAAGATTAGTCAGTTAAAACTGTAGTTTAAGAAAATTTTAAACAACATAGTAACATAATTCAGCTTATTTAACTAACAGTTTATTGCTGGAGGAATATATAATGAACCAACTTTGTTTACTTTAAAATAACACTGCAATTTTTCAGAGCTTTTTTTTTTTACTTGTAGTTTTATGTAAGTTTCTTCCCTTCCAGATCTTGCACTCTTGGCCACAGACAAGGATCCAAAATGTTTCACCAGGGATTTAGAAGCCTTCACTTGCTTCTGGGAAGCATCTGCGGGAAAGTCATTTTATTTTCTCTATGAAATTGATGGGTAAGAAAGTGTTGTGCTTTATTTTTTACAACTCTATTTATTACAAATAAAGAGGTAGCTAAGGGTTGTTAGTTTGCTTACAATCTATTCACAGTAAGTCACTACAAGAGCTTTGGAATTTACTGTCTTACAACAAACTTTTGTTGTTGTTGTTACTAGTGCATTAAAGCTCAAAACAATTTTCTATACTGGTTTGAAAGGTTTTAATAGTATCAAAAGCTATATCTGAAAAAAACAATGGATATGGGTATATATCTCTTTTACAACGTTTTACAGTGTTTAAAGGGCCCTGCACTATTTTAAGTCTGCCTTTAGACCATGTACCTAACACAATCAATGCCAGACACTTCTAAAATGAGACTGAAACTTCACAATGGTGGTGGCAGGCATGCTTGAAACAAACATGTTTGTATCAAACAGCTCAGAAGAAGCAATGTGTGATGTGAAACAACAGGCTATAACGGGCGTAGAGAGGAAGGTCCTAAATATTTGCAACTTCCCACCTAGTGATGTGTTTCTGTTCGTCGACACACAGCTGAAAGTGATAGATGCTGGCACCAACACAACTGTCTTCAGTCGCAATGTCAATGTGAACAATCAGTGTAAGTGTGTGTGTGTTTACATAATAAACACTTATAAACAATTTACTTCAGTTCTGGATCGTGCATAATGTATAAATGAAATCTATCTGCTTACATCTTCCACAAAGTTCTGTTGTATTCTCCATCAAATATATCCCTTCATCTAACTGGAGAAGTTGGCCAGATGTTAGTGAAGTGGCAAAACCCAAAGCAATTGAGGGGAAATGCACAGTATGAAATTTCTTACCACCCCAAAACCAAACAAAAAGACAATGAACTGGTGAGTTTGATATGAGCCATAATTAAAATATTTCTATTGTTTGGCATGAGCAATATCAAAACATCTAACTAAATGCATGCTCACTTTATCATAGGTTTCAGGAACTTCCCATAAGCTCACTTCTTTGGTAGCAGGAGAAAACTGCACAGTGCGAATGAGAATTAGGCCTGATGGTTTTAGTTTTGGAGGGTTTTGGAGTGATTGGTCAAGTCCTGTAACTGCTATGGTTCCACAATCGGCAGGTGAGAGTTGAGGAGAGTAGGTATGGTATAAAGTGCCTCCAAAGTGCATTTGGCCACAAAACTTTTGAAAACAAGTACTGAGATCTTTCTCTAGTCTTTCTCTAGCCATTTTTGTGGTTATTTTAGCCAACCCGTCAGAAGATAGAATTGTTGATAGATACAGTATATATTATAAATATTAAAATAGGGAATAGCAACAGTAACAGGTGTAATTTATGACATAATTATAGACATATTCCAGGTTTAATAATCATAAACTTTTTAATTTAAAGTTTTGCTTAAGAAGTGTGCATGTGCAATCTTTCTACATTGGGGGAAAAAAATAAATCCACTAAAATTTTGTTTTGTAATTCAGTGACATTCAAAAGTGCTTTATGTGTCAAAATACTTTTTGGGGCCACTGTAGACAACCAAGAAGAGTACTTTTTCAATAACTGTTGTGTAACCGGATATTAGACATACCTGCTTTCTTAATCCAAACTTTAATATTTAGACAAAAAAAAAATAAAAGCTAAACCTGAAACAACAGGCAAATTTCAATCAGTGGAACTTAATTTTTAATTTTCCAGATGACATAAAATTGCGATGCCACACTCCTGATCTGCATCAATTATTATGTGAATGGAGCAAAGAAATATATGAGGGCACATACAACCTCCATTACAGACAAAGAAATAGGTATCGTGTTTTTGTTTTCCTGTGCTAAACACACTATCAATATTACAAAAATGATCGAGAAGCAGTTACTTTTGTTTATTAACTACAGTCTGTTTTGGCTTGTGTTGCAGAAGCTCATGGGACAGCTGGAAGCTGTGTTCCACAGAACACAACACTGTCAATCAGTGTGTCCTGTATGGTGAGGAGTCCACTGTCTATCAGAGTTACCTCAGCTTTGGTCTGGGACCATTTGATCGTATTTTTTACATGAAGACCTTTCGTATGAACAGCAGCAGTAAGTGTGAGAATATATTAGAAAATCATGTTGTCAAATATCAACTTGAGCTCTGTGCAAAACTGTCTATATTTAAAATCTTTACAACCCACATCATACAGTATATATTAGGTAACATACTGCTTTTCAGTGTACCATGATAAGTCAAATAGGTAATACCATAGTATATTTTGAAGTACTGTATAAACACCATGAAGCAAGAATATGGCTATTCTGTACCGTGGTATTACAGTCTTTTACTGTAACAGTACCAAGGACTACATTTACATTATTTGCATAACCCTCAATTGTAAATGGCATTATTATAGCTTTAGGATATATCCTCATGATGACTTTTTTGATTTATATGTAAGTCAGTCTTTATTCTGGTTTTGACAGTCCAGACAAAGCCTCCAGGACAACTGTGGGCACAGACTGAAGGAGGCAGGCTTTGTTTAAGATGGGATCCACCCCTCAAGATGATCTCTCAGTATCTAATGTACCAGATCCAATATCAGCTCCAGGGAGAGAGTGAGTGGAAGGTGAGGGTGGATTATTTGAATCATTTAAAGATTATTGACAGTTGGTCAATGGAAAATTGTCCCCCCAAAAATTCAATACCAAGACAGAAAATTAAATATCAATCAATACAGAAGACAGAATGTTTCATTGCATGAAAGATGCAATAAAACCTTATGAAAATTAACCATGTTTTTTTTTTTAGTGACCATTTTGACGTAATTGATTACCATTTGTATAACCACAGTTATGTTCAAAAAAACTTGGTTTAACTATGGTTCCTGTGGTAAAACAACTGTTGATTTGTGGTTATCATGGTTTACTTACTAAACTACATAAACTAAATAAAAATTTTCATGTTTTGCTGAACTTTTGGAAGAACCCCCTGCTCTGAATTGGGTATGTTAGAATTAACATGTCTTTAGCATGTCTTTTAGAAATGTCTTTTGCTCACTTTTAAACTAAATTCTGTGGTAGACGTTCACAGTGCCCAGTTCCAAGACCAGCACTTGTTTGGATGTGCAACAGGGAAGTCATTACACCATCCAGATCAAAGCACGACCTGATGGATCGATCTACATCGGATACTGGAGTGATTGGTCGAAACCTCTCACTGCCCACTTACCTTCTGACAAAGGTATAAAATTTTTCTGTCAAAGTCATGAACAGAATGTCTCATGTGTGAAGTATAAAGCTGCAGGCAAATTTTAAACATTTAACCATTTAACAGATTGGATCTTCATCGTCTGTGTACCACTGGCTTTACTCATCATTGCTTTTGCAATCATCTCCTTCTCCAGATACTTCAGGTAATTTGATCCAAAGACATTGTGAAACTCTCTATATGTGTTAGTTGTAATATAAAATACATAAAAATATGAATGTTAATCTAATATTCCCTGAATTCACTCCATTAGTAAGATCAAGGAGTCTCTGTGGCCTTCAGTCCCAAACCTAGATAAGGTGCTGGAGAGCTTCCTGACAGATATTAGTGGATCACACTGGGTAATTGATATCATTGAAACTTTTTCTTGAAAATCATGTTGCAGTCAGATGTTGCCATTGAAATTCTGCTAATTATACTGTCTTCAATTCAGGAGCCAACCTTCAACGGCAAGCAATGTGATGATGACGCTACCACGTCAATTCTGGAGATTCTTTCAGAAGCTGCAGGTACAGGAAAATCATGTAAGGGGTCCGCCTGTGTTTCGGCCCCCGGGCAAGGCTTCTCGGGTGGTGAAAAAAATGGGGAGAATTTTGAGGAGGTGTTGGAGATGGCTCAAGATTACGTAATTTTGAAAAACAATGATGTAATCTCATGCTTCAAAGGGAACAACTATGTGTACAGGGATGTAGCTCATCTGGCTGTTGAAAAACTCAACTTTTGCCCCACCACACATCCTACCACCTTCCCAGAATGCACCACCAATATTCTCAACCATTCCTATCTCCTTCTGGCAGAACAGCCTGAGCTTCAGGAATATCGCTCAGCTTGTCACTATACAAACATGGAGATTACAGCAATGACCCGTGTAGCAAGTGCAGAGTGAGGTTTTATTTGTGATAAGCCTTAAGATCATTTATATGTACATATGTACATTGACTTTTGGGTTAGCCCATACTTTCAGAAACCAAATATTTCTGCAAAATGGCAGTACTGGCTTGGGTTTCCTGAAGAACAGACAGGGCAGAACATATGGAGCACCATACCAGTTATCATAGGGCTGAGGTAAAGTACATGGAGTATATGGAAATTGTAAAGACACGTTTAATGTGTGAAACATAGATTAAAAAACAACTGTATTTTATTTTATTGCACTTAAAACAATTCAAAGAAAAATAGACATGCCAACTGGCAGATCATGTGGCTTGCAAAAACCAATCAAACAGCAAAGAGCTACATTAAATAATGTTTATGTAAATACCTTCACTGCTCATACAAGAAATGTCTTTGATCAAATACAACTAAGTTAATTACTGTAACTGTGTTTATACCACATTTTTTCATAGGGAACAGGTCATGGCATACTTTATATGGATCCTAAATTTTATTAAACATGGAAAATTCCCTTAATAGAAAAAATGTATATGCTTTTGTAATACTTTTGTATTTTGTAATACAAAATGTGTCATTTTTGTTTGTTTGTAATGATTAGAACACAAGACCAAATCTCACATTTGTCAGCAGTCAATAGCTTTATTGTATGAAGACAATACAAAAAGATACAAGTAAAATCTGCTTAATAAGATGTTTGAAAACCGTACATTTATACAAATGACAGAATCAGTAAACTAGCAAGTTATTTAATAAGTGATTCTTACTGTCTTGTAATAAAACATTTAAAAACTGATTTAAGCCTGTGCAAAGTTTTAATTAACGTGTGAACTGAGGGTTGATCAAGATCATATAAATTGGAATAAATAATGTTAGCCATTAATCACACATTTAAAACGTAAGACTACACATGCACAACTTTAATACTTAATATATTCAAAATGGAAATCTCAAATTCGGTTCATAATCAGACAAGTTTTTTGGCCAAACAAAGAGGCCAGTGGTGAAGTTCCAAATGAGATTTTAAAGTCTGCTTTCTAAATGTCCATAAAAATGGATGCACTCCAGACGGATCCTAATAGGTTAGCAGTTAATTCCTGTGACACATTCGGAAATACCTGAACATGCCTGGCTTACTTAATCTAGGACTATCATAGTATTCATTCAATCAGCCTTCAGGGCATAAAGCACATCGTCCTGACTAACGTTGAGTCGGACACGGAGCAGCAGATCCAAGCGGCTGCCCTCAAGAAGCAGCAAGCGACAGGAACCCAGTCTCTGACAGACCGCCAGCCCTTCAGACACGCTCACTGGATGCAGACCCTCAACACGACACAGAGCCTGGTGCTGGACAAACACCTGTTAGGAAAAGATGGCACAAAAGGAAACACTAAGGAAACTTTTCCATTTTCCAAATCTTAAAATAACTTATTTCGAATGTAGTCTTCACTAAACTAATTTAATAGTACTGAGGTCAATTTGATTGCTGCTTCATGTATGCAGACAGATGCGTAGAAAATGGGGGCGATGGGGGCGATTCTGAATCTATTATTAAAGTCAGAATTGATTTTGGACCAGAATTGAGTTTAAAATCACAGCCGAGCGTGTGGCAGCATTGTACTAAAACTCAACTTTGTTTGACATTTTACTTCCCTGTTCTACCACAGTTGGTTGTAGCTTGTCTGTTTTGTCCAAACAAGGCCATTTTGCTAGGATAAGTGCTTCTGTTTGTATTTTTCCTGAGTTGTAAACTCATTTGAACACAGATTTGGTTCTGAATTTAAGAACAGACTCATTAGAGAAAGAACTACCTAAACTACCCAACTACCTAGCTAACGTAACCAAGAAGAACAGGACTTGGTGAAGGCCAATCAACATCTTTATGCTACCTGCTGGAAAGTGGCCTCTTCCAGACCAAGTCGACGAAACTCTGCAATAACAGCTCTCAAAAACAGCTGCTCCTGAACAGAGGCACACCTGCAGAGACATGGAAAAGCAATAAAAAAAACACAAAGACATGGAAAAGCAATAAACATCAAGTACTAAGCTACATGACTGTAGTGGTTAAAAAGAAATTTATAGAAACAAACTTTTTCTTACCTGATGGCTGTGATATAAGAAGATGAGAACATCTCATCCAAAGCCTCCATCACATGACTCATCCCAACCAATCCACTGCTGTTCTGCGGTTTAGAGTACTCACAAATCTCTGTGGCCCGTCTGCAGATATCAAGGCAACGTCGTGCGTCACCAGAAAGTGCTGCTACCTAAAAGTCCATGAATAATCTCAATAAAAACACAGTGATCCCAGGATGATTTGTACAGTTAATCTACAGATTTCATTGCATTAGATAAAAAAAAAATGAAACTGGCATCTGCAAACAAATAAAGTGTGTCTTAAGTTACCAATATTTTTGGGGACACTAAAAACATCTGTTTGCCACTAAGAAAATAATTTTAACCATCTCTAGAGGCACCTTCTACCCACATAAACCACTGAGGGCCAGGAGGGAACCCACACCCCGCTCACTCTTCCTGAACACAGCATATTGAGTTTGAGATGTCCAACCCCACAAAATGAGATGCAAGACCGAGAAACACCTGAACCAAAATAATGATGTGGTTTCACAACCCGAGTGATCTCACCTTTCTTGAGACCAGCTGGAGAGCATCTTCTTCAAATGCCTTCACTCTGTTCAGCCTTGATGTGATGATTTGTTGTAATTGTTTGAAGGTATATGGCTGGAAGGACATTCTTGTCAGACCCTGCAACAGGACAACACACAAATGAGTGCAGGCAACTAATTTCAATGGTTTGCACTGGCAGCATCATAATACATAAACTGAATGCCAGCTCAAGTGATCTTACCAGTCGACTGGCCACACGGTTTATCATGATTCTCTCAGGCAAGTCCATAGTGTTTGCAATAGTAAGCACCACCAGACGGGCATTACGTCTTGTTGGCCAGTCAAACAAGTTATACATCACATTCTGTTTTCGGGTCCACAAAAGGTCAAGCTAAGGAGAAACAATGGTTACAAAAATTGACAAGCAATTTAAGAAATGCAAACTATCCTTTTTTTTATATATCTGCAAAATATGAATACAACATCAAAGATGACATGGTCAAAATCAACATCTAAATCACAAAACAAAAGTCTTTTAAAATGACTGCTTCGTTTTTTTGTTGCTGGTCCATGGTGCCTTACCAGCTCACAGACTCTCTCTCTCAGCCCTGGAGAGTCACTGTCCTGCAGACTTTAGCTCCAACTCGCCTCAACACCTGCCTGGAAATTTCTAGCCTGCCTAATAAGACCTTAGTAAGAGCTGGATTTGGGTTGGGGCTAAACTCTGCAGGACGTTGGCCCTCCAGGAGCAGGATTGGACACTACAGGTCTAACAGGTCTAGATCAAAACCAGGCCCACCAGCTCATAGTCTATATGTTTGATGATGTGATGAGCAGCTTATTCTAAGAACAAACTATGCAGATACTTCTTGGTTTCAGATTAACATATACAAGAACTATACGTAGATAGCAATGTTACAGGGAAAGCAGCTTACCTCATCTACTAGAAGCACAGTGGTCTCTTTTTTAGGTGCTGGGGCACTGAAGCGTTTCTCCAGCAGGGCGGCAGCATGGTCAGGTGTTGCTTTTTGATCAGTCAGTTTCTAAAACATAACCAAACCACAAATGTGTAAAATATCATTCACTAATGAGAGGAAAAGTAGATGCAGAGAGAGGGCAAAAGACAGAATACAGACCTGCAGTATCTGTACATATGCCTGGTGAGGGTCTGTCATTTTCATCCCATTGATCTCGATGAAGCAGAACTGAGGGATCTCGTCTTGTTCTGCGGCCTGCTGAAGCGACCGGATCACCTCATGTACAGTGGCAGTCTTACCAGTTCCAGGAACACCGGAGATATACATACACCTGTGGAAGCAGCAGACAGGGACAAAAATGAACTTTATGACCCTTTTTGGTACTGACATAAGTTTGGTATAGCTGAATGACAGCCTTACCCTCCAGTCCCATCAATGATTTTACTCTCAACAAAGTTGTAGATGTCCTGGAACTCTTGTTCTCGACAGGGCAAAGACTCTGGGACTGAAGACACATGCAAGCTGTAGCAAAAACACAGATAATAGAAAATAAAATTTGATCATAACAGTCAAAGCTCTTAAATGAAACTATCATCTAGGCTCTTGCTCACTGTGCTCGTGCTTCTTCCAGAACATTCCCTGGCTTCCTGGCTGGTGCGCTCCTGCTGGGAATGCTGGGGGTGGCATGACGTGGTGTGCGCGGGGTGGCTGGAGCAGCCTGCAATTAAATAAAGGAAGTTAAAGAAAGTTAAACTGTTTGTCCCATGGTTATTTTGATTTGAGCAAAGACTAAAACCCAGCAAACTTGTGGTACCTTTTTGCTGGGTGTTTTACGTGGGGTCCTTGCAGAAACACGGGCTTTCTCTGTAGCGCGTGGTGTTTTGGGGCCCCTACGCCTTTTCACTATGAGCTCATCTTCACTGTCGACTTTCGCCTCCTCTTCATCATCGCTGCTGCTCTGAAGGTCGATCTTAGCAGGCACAAAGCAGTCGTCATCATCACCATCTTCACCATCTGACTGCAGGTCAACCTTGTTGCCCAGCAAATTTCTTGAAAACAAACAATCTTGTTAAAAACCCTGACTGGTGTAGAGGAACTTGACTGGCCTATCAACACCCAGACCTGAACCCCAGTGGACCTTACATAATGAATTTAAAAGCCATCTGAGATACAAACATATCACTCAAAGTAAGAACTAGGCATCTGTGTTTGAAGTCTGAACATAGTTCATAGTCCTACAGTCATCTTCTAACATCTAGAATAATGGTGTCACAAAGTCAAACCCTGCTCCTGAGGTTTCACCTTTGTAGAACATGTAGTTCCAACTCTACAATATTTTCTGATGACCTTGATTAGATGGTTCAGATGGTTATTTAAACAATACAAGCTGGTAATCTCGAACCAGGAGTGACTAATATTGAAAACAATGTCCATGTTTTTGCTATTAGCTATATGTTCATTAGTATATGTTCATTAAACACATATGGGTGTGGTGTCCTTGTACTTTTCTATATGTATTGCATGTTTCTTTAACATAGACGTACAGCTGCTTTCTGATGCGCGAGGACACAAGTTGAGCAGACTTCCTCTTGGAGCGAGGAGTGGCGGCTGTCTGAACAGGTGAATCTTCATGCTCCTCTTCAGCTCTGAAAGTGTGTCCACAGTATTATGAAAAAAGTCATATTAAATGAAACAGCTCTTATGCTACTCAAGCAATTACTTTCAGATAGATACTATTTTATCTGCAAGACTATATACAAAAGACCTGAAATGGTGCCATGGTATGCATGTATGTTATGTATTACCATGGTTCTATTGAGTTTGTATCACAATATTTTGCTGGATATAGAAGAATACTGCAGAGTTACTAGAACGCATTTTTGATTGGTTACATTGTGCCCCCTAGTGGTCAAAGGGAATCAACTATGAAAACATTAGAAACCTGTACTGAGATTATGCCAGCACTACTGCTTTAGAAAGTCCTTTCAGCTGTCTAGCCATTATGAACCTGACTATTAAACTTAAGACAAAACTACAGA
>JAZGTK010004088.1:0-25424 GCA_036877625.1 Ambastaia sidthimunki
GAGGAAACCAGGAATGAGGACCGTAGAACACCCATACAACATAACCATAACAACAGTTAAGACCGGACAAACCGGATAAACTAAACCAGAACAGGAAGAACCAAATATGGGCATAAACAAGGGGAGAAACCAAACAGACAGATTATGGGGGGAGAAAACCAAAAACACAGTCTGACAGGGGTGTGACACAGAGTAGTGATAAATAGTGATATAGACTCTGAGTGGAACAGTCAAAGAACAGGCACAGGGTTGCTAACCACCAATAATCCAAAACTGTAGTTAAAATAAAATACAGGCAGAGTCATACACAAGGCAATCAAACAATACAAAAGATAACGTTCAGCAATGTCAACTGGCAATACTTCACAGTGTGGTGCTCAAACGACATGGCTTATACAGAAACAAACAGGAAGTGAGGCAAGAAGAAATTGGCACCCTCTGATGGTCAAATGAATGAATCAAGGATGTATGTGTATGTCTATTGCTTATCTCCTAACGTTTTATGTAAATAAATTGGAAGTAGTGGCATTCTGCACAAAGAGACTAATGGAATAGGTCTTCAAAGGTTAGTCACCAGCTGAGGGCCTATGCCTTTCTGTCTGGCCCCCTCAAGCCACATCTGGCAGTGATTTTGTCCCCTTTCTGTCATGTTTCAGTCACAGGGAGGGTGATGAACCGTTGGGGTCCATATGATGCTTGTGCCCCTAATGAATGCCCTTTCATTATAACCATCAAAGAAACAGGGAGATGGAGAGAGGTTTTGAGGGATGGTAGAAGTGGTTTTGCTCCAGAGCAGGGCTGGAGGAGAGACTAAAATATATTATTTAAAGGCTTTGGTAAGTAAGGAGGGTAAATAAAGATGGTAGAAATCGTAAATGGGTGCCCTTTAGCTTTTGCGTTTTTTTTTCCAGACAGACACACCCAGAGAGGTCAGCCATTCACACAAGAAACAGTTTGGTCAACATAAACATACATGACACATGACAAAATGCCTCTAAGCTTAGAAGTTTCAGCAGTGCCTTTAAGACAGAACAACAAAGGTTTCATACTAAGGTTGATGTCCTCATCCTGGTTCTCTGGATGTCTCTCTGATGTGCCTCTCCTCTCTGCTGGTATTTGATGTCTGTTATCAGCTGGTTGAATCTAAAATAGTGGGTACAATTTAAGAGCAATGCTGACTGCTGCAGAAATGTTTACTATCTTCTTACAAAACTTTTATAATGGCATTGGTTTAAAATTTATCACATCAGCAGGGTCATGATGTGAACTGTTAATGGACTCCCTTAGTTTGAACTTAACTATTAGATTAGGATGAGGAACAGGATAAACTGTTCTGTACCTTTTCTGACAGAACAGAGTCTGGTAGTTTGCCATTCAAAGCCTATAGAAAGAGACAAAATACTTGACCAGTCACAACCTTACCACATGAACATTATTTCAGGATTTGTATAAGCTGTTCCAAATTTAAGAGGAACAATTTAATACATCATTCAACATTTTTAATAGCATTTTATATTCTAAGACAACATTGTATGTACATATACAGTCACTTGCATAAAAGCAATCTCATAATGCACAAATTCAATGGGAAAAATAAAACCAAGATGGATGACAAGGTGAGATAAATGTTGATTGTTATCAGACATTCTATAGCAGTCAAACATTCCTAAGGGCTGTTTACAACAAGAACAATAACTAATATAACTGCAAGCAGCGAGGCCGGGCCCAAGCACTACGGCACCATGGCCACCTGGTGCTTCTTAGAAAATTATGTCTGGTTGTCACATGCATTTACTTCTAAAAATAGTTACAGGGTATTTAATTAAGTTAGTTCCAAGTCTATTGTAACTGATGCACTTCCTGCTGCCAGCTGGTGGCACCATACCTTTGACTCACAATAGCTATATCATTGTGATTAGCCCACAACACCAAACATATTTCCCAAGTTTTATGTAAATTGTTTAATGCATGCTGTAGATATTAGAGACGACGAAGTTTCTATTTTTTGTTGCCATAATTTTATCATAATTTATTTCATAATTTTATCACCTCCTCATGGCATTACCATTTAAGGTTTAAAAAATCGAAATCAATTTTGAATTCATTGGGTTGATAGTTTTCACATCGCCCAGCACTTTTCTGAAACTGCACAGCATCTAAACAATCTAAAAAAGTGCGTTTGCGGTGGTCATTCGGTCAAACCTTTTGTGTCAAGTCGCCTTGTAAGTCCTTCATACAGATGAATCTGTGGAAAACAACAAATAAATATTTACTGATATATGACACAGCATTTTCCCTTTTTAAAAGACATGGTCTAAATAGAGTGAAGCTATTACCTGGAGTTTGCATTTATCTGTGAGGACACTGAAGAAGCCAATAGAGGAGATGAGCAACTGACAGTCAGCTTTATCAGGAAATTAAACATCAGAAACTGAACATTACTTAAAAGCAGAAGACTACATTTAAAAGTGATTTAAAGGTGAGCAAACACACAAAGACATACACCTTAGTGTGTGCATTGCATTAAAATTTTAATCTTTACATTTCCGTTCTGTTTCTGTTCCTCGCTGCTGATCTGAACATCTTTCTCCAGACACTGTGGAATATGACATTGGTTTGATGTCACACTCACACTGGTTCTTTTTCTTAAAGAGTATGTACAAAACAAAACAGTCCAATTACAATCATTAGGACAATTACTTACAGTCAGCAACGCTTATGTACATCTTATGAAAAAAACTGAAATAATACCAGGCATTTTATCTTTTTTTTTTTTTTCGTTTTCTATATTGTACTATTCTAGTTGTTCTAAACAGCGTTTCTGTAAAGCCGATTTGCACAAATTGAAAAGTGAATTGTTGTATTACCATAAGGGTGAACTTCAGATGTAAGAACTTATAGAACAGTCACAGCACTATATTTCACACACTGAACGTAAATTAAAACATTTACAAAAGTTTGTCGTCAATACAACCTTAGACCCTCTGAATAATGAAAGCAGAGTCAGATCAACACTGCAGTGCTCAAAAGATTAAAACATGTTAATAAAAAAAAAACCTCAAAGATTCAAAGACTCAGATTCAAAGCATGTTTTAATAACTCCCCTTGTATTAAAGTCATGATGTCATTGATCTGTCTGCACTGGTTGAGCAGCAGCGAGAGCTTTATTTGCCCAGCCTAAAACACCCCACAAAAATAATTTAAGAAATCAACTGACAATAAATGACAATTCCTACATATCATATTGTTATAAAGTCTGATGATGGACAGAACAGATTAGCAGTAATCTGAGATTTGGAGTACAGGTCAATGTCTGTTGTGTGTCTTTACTGAAACCTCATTTTAGGAAACTGCTTCTGGCTTTAGCTCCACATACATTAAACATGCTCCGTAAGCACAAACCAAAAAAAAAAACAAAAAAAAAACAAAAGCTCCACTGTGCTCCAAATTACTCTCCCTCAACCCTTTGGAGATCAAAGTGTGTTATACTTTATTTTGATGGTCCCCTTTAGACATTATTTTGACTACAAGTAATGCTGCACCTACATGTCAACCAACTCTCAGAGTATTAGTGGACTATTAGGTTAGGCTTAGTAAAATAAGAGATTACGATTAATAGGATAAGTTGACATACTTTCAAAGTTACTTATAGTCAGTAGAATGTCTGATGGGAGACCATCAAAATAAAGTTATTAATTAAATATAGATATATAATTACCTATACTGTACCTTTTCATCATTGGCTGCAATAAATGATTCCATCCCTGTTTTTTATGTGTATTTCCTTGTCTGTTAACAGAGAGAAATAAGAAAATAATTTGTAAAAATACTGCTGCGTCGAAACACTATGGGAACGCCTTTAGCGTAACCACGCTCCGAATCATGTGTGAAATCAGTCCAATAGTGGGGCAATACGTCACAGATGGGGTGACGTCACGACCAGTAAGGTTAAAGGCGCGTGCGCAGAGCAAACTGGTAGCTTTGGAAAAAAATAAAGGAAGCACATGCAGGGATGCCGAAAGTATGGCCTCAGACGCAGCATCTTGTTCCCTCAGGGAACCAGGGTAACATACGTAATCTGAGATGTTCCCTTTCAGGAACTCGAGCTGTGTCAAAATGCTATGGGAACAAGATACCAACTCCGCCAGACTGAGGGATCCCTGCCCTGTGTGAAAGAGCACAGCTAGGGCAAAAGGACCAAGAAGCCGTGAATGGCTCAAAGAAGGGGCCATAGAAAAGGTCAAGGAAGTGGAACATCTTGCAGCGTTGCAGGTGTCCTAAACACCTGCAGAAAGGCCCCAGAGGCCGCCATACCTTGGGTCGAGTGACCCTTGGGTCCCTGAAGTGGGGAAAGACCAGAAGACTCGAAGGAGGTGCGGATAGCACCCACAATCCACCACAGGGCAGCTCTGTGGACATATGTCACTGGACACACACTGTTTAGCTTCTGTTGGTCGTTCTCCTGAAAGGGAGGAGGACAGAAGGCCTGCAGCACGACCGGCCGTAGTGTTGAGGAGGGCACTTTGGCAACATACCCCACTCAGGGGTAAAGAAATGCTTTGGCCAGAGAGGCGCAAAGTCTAGATAAGTAGGGGCCACAGAAAGGGCCTGAAGGTCACCTCAAACCTCAAACACTACAGCCAGGTCCAACGGGGGGACACGGGATCATACTAGGGCCTAGCCTCAGCGCGCCACGGAGGAAAACTGGTAACAAAGAGATTTCTGCCCACTGAATAGCCACCGATAGAAGCGTGGTAGGCCGATAGTGCCGCCACATAGACCTTTAAGGTGGAGTGAGCAAATCCTGCAGAGAGGTGTGTCTGCAAGAACTCCAGCACTGTCATCTGGGCAGTTAACTGGGCCAAGCTGGTGGTCTCTGCATCAGGAAGTGAAAGCTTCCACTTCAGAGCATACCGTTTCCTCATAGAGGGAGCTCTGGATTGCACGATTGTCTCAACAACCTCAGTTGAGAGACCAGAAGCTATGAGTTACACCCCCTCAGGGGTCATAACCACAGGTTCCACAGCTCTGGGCAGGGGAGCACGATGGCGCCTTCTGTCTGAGATAGGAGGTCCCCCTCAAGGGGATCCTCCGAAGAGAGCTGTCTAGGAGAGATTTGAGATCCGAGAACCACACTCGGCTCAGCCAGCATGACGAGCACAGATAACGTGTCCTGGCGTGTTCTTTCCAGAACTCCCGGGAGCAGACAGGGAAAAAGGGGTACAGATGAAGCCTCAGCCAAGTCTGTAACATGGCATCCAGCCTCTATGGAGCTGGATGAGCCAGAGAGAATCAAAGGGGACATTGCGCTGTCTCTCGAGAGGCAAAGAGGTCCAGTTGGGCTTGCCCAAAGATTCTACATATGTGCTTCACACCTCAGTGTGAAGCAATCAATCCCCAGGCCTCTGCCCCTGTCTCGACAGGATGTCTGCTCCCAAGTTGCATCCAGGGATGTGAACTGCTCTCAACGAGAGGAGTTTCCCTTGGGACCACCAACACATGGCGGTCTCCCAGGTCCGGGAGGAAATGTTTTAAGAAAAGCTAGAAAAAAGCTGCCAGAAATCTAGAAAAGCTGCCAGAATTTCCAGGCAGCAGATGTGCCAAGTAACATAGCGACCTCCACACAGACCGCGGACCGGGCGATCACTCATGACCACTCCCCAATCGGTGAGGAATGCGTCTGTCGCAAGCATTACACGCCGACAAAGAGCTCCCAGTACCGGGTTCTGAGAAAGGAACCAAGGTTTCCTCCACATGTCTAAGGCACATGACCTTGATCATGCAAAGTGGATTTCCCCTCTGGAAAAAAAACCCTTGGTTACAAGCCACCACTGTAGGGGCCTCATGCACAGCAGGCCAAATAGAATTCCGTTGGATGCAGCTGCCATCAGGCCCAGTAGTTTCCACCACCGTAGTGTTGTCAGTGCACACCAACACATGGCGGTCTCTCAGGTCTAGGAGGAAATGCTTTAGAGCCCGAAACACTGCTAGCATTTCTAGGCAATTGATGTGCCAAGTAAGATGGTGACCTTCCCATAGACCATGGGCTGGGCAGCCACTCATGACCGCACCCCAACCGGTGAGGGATGCATCTATCGCTAACATAATGTGGCGACCAAGAGCTCCCAGCACCGGGCCTTGAGAGAGGAGCCAAAGTTTCCTCCACACGTCTAAGGTATGGATGCAACGTCTCGTGACCTTGATCATGTGGAATGAATTTCCCCTCTGGGACAAACTCCTTGGTCTTGAGCCACCACTGTAGGGGCCTTATGTACAGCAGGCCAAACTGAGTTACGTTGGACGCTGCTGCCATTAGGCCTGTCTGACTCTCGTGACTGCAGAGAGGATCGATTCTACTTGAGCAAATCCCACACCCAGATAAGTGGTTTTCTGAACTGGACAAAACACACTTTTCTCTGTGTTTCGTCTGAACCCCAGCTCTTTCATGTGGGCGAGAATGACACCTCGATGTCGAATCAGCAACTGCTCAGAGGGAGCCAAAATCAATCAATTGTCGATATAGTTTAGAGTACGGATGCCCTGTGGGGAAGAGTGTGGGGGGAGAGTGCAAGGCCAAAAGGAAGTACTCAAAATTGGTAAGCTTCGCCCTTAAAAGCAAACCTCAGGAACTTCCTGTGTTGAGGAAGGATGGGGACATGGAAATAGGCATCCTTTAGATCTATGGTGACAAACCAGTCTTTGGATCTGATCTGAGATATAACCTGTCTCACTGTGACGCAGTCCTCCACCCTTCTTGGGCACTATGAAGTAGCGGCTGTACAGCCCTGACTCCTTGTGCTGAGGAGGGACCACCTCAATGGCCTCCTTCCTCAATAGAGTATCTACTTCTTGCTCCATCACCTGAGCCTGCATTGGCCCCACCAAAGTAGGGAGAACTCCACCGAAAGTAGGTGGGTGACAAACGAACTGGATTCTGTATCCCTGTTCTACAATAAGCAGGACCCATTGAAAAACTCCTGGCAGTGGTTTCCACGTTGCCAGGGAGTTCATCAGGGGTACCAGCCTCTCGAAGGCTGGCCTCTGGGATATTTGCTCTGTTCCATAACCAGAGCCTGCGCAGGCCCCACTAATGTAGGGTGAACCCCACTGAAAGTAGGTGGGTGAGAAACGAGCACAGGGCCCATTAAGACACCCCTGGCAGTAGCATCCATGCTGTTAGTTCTCTAGGGTGTACTAGCCTCTCCAGGCTGGCCACTGGTATATTCAGCATGAGAGGATCGGTGCCCTATAACAAAAACCCAGCAGGAGACCTTCGATCTGAACTCTCTAGGGACCTCCGTGAAGGTCGCTAGCCACCCGGGTCTGCTACCTACCGGGGCGGAGGCCGGGAGGAAAGCTCGCTTGAAGCTGCTGTGCCCTGAAACACCAGAGGTGGCAGAGTTAACAAGATGGCCTCTGGAGGGCACTGGAGAACAAAGGGCACCGTATAATGAGGTGAACCCCTTCTGGGGTCCTGACATTTAATTGTCAGGAATTCTTGGCCAAAGTCATCTTAGAGATTAAAATGGTCCTCAGATCCGTTCTTAAGCGTTGCAACACCCGCATCCTTAAGGAGGGAGAACGGTAGGCGACGCTCTGCTTTGCGTGTCCCTGTACATGGGTGGGGCTGCTCCCGTCTAGCAGTCCTACCCCCGGATCCGTAACCTTAAAGGATGACGCTGCATCGAGAGACAGATAGCTAGCTAGCGTCTGCTCCACCTGGGGCATCGCCTTATGCTTGTGCTCATACAGAGAGGACTCATCAATGCTTTCTACAACCACTTCATCAGAGAGTGAGAGGCGGAGAGTTGAGCCCTCTCCCCAGGGGGAGAAGACAAAGAAGCGGGCAGAGAGAGCGCAGAGTCTGGTGGGTGAGGAATGAGATAAGGACACTCACGTCTCGATTTCCTCCACCAGCTCCATATGGCGTTACGGGCGCAGCCGCCACTATGCCTTGGCAAGAGTGGGCATGTTGCCACGGGAGCAGCCGGTGGACACTCCCTCCTCAAAAAAAGGCATCCGAGAGTGAAGCATATCCATTGAGAAAAGCTCACAATGCGGGCAGTCAACTCCCTCAAGAGCTGACTGAGCGTGCTTCGTTCTCAAACAACACATAAACCACGTGTATCCCACCCGTAGATAGTATTTCCATCGTGGGTGAGAAGGAACACGGGGTCTAAAAAGTTGAATGTTATGCTCTAACCCCTTTTTCTTTTGGTATTTTTTTAACTTTATGACAAAACAACACAGAAAAATCGGACAAACAATTTACACAGAGCGCTTCACTAAATGACAAAAGCTACTGGTTTGCTCTGCGCACGCGCCTTTAAGCTTCCTGGTTATGACGTCACCCCGTCTGTGACGTATCGCCCCACTATTGGACTGATTTCACACATGATTCAGAGCGTGGTTACGCTAAAGGCATTCCCATAGCGTTTCAACGCAGCTCGAGTTCCTGAAAGGGAACTAACATGCACTATACATGACAATTAAACATCGTACACGCACAATACAATGTGATATCTGATATGTTAACGTCTGGTAGGTACTGTCTAGATTTCATTTTGGACATTTACATTCAAAATTTAGTTCTTAAATATGTTTTACAGACATGAAAAATAGGAAATAAACTGGTCCTCAACTCTCCTACATGGAAAGCTAAGTGGAGATAAGATTAAAACATTTTGACGTCACCAATCACAAAACACAAACACACAGTTTACAGTCTCATAAAACAATGAGACAGAAGAACACACAGTTAGTAAAACCTAAATTAGTTTAACATGCAAAATTCACATTTATTTAGTAGTTTGTGTAAGTGTATGCTGTGTAAATGTATGAGAAACATTTGTATAGTGTTAGGGTTAGGGTAATCTTCTCTGATGGCAAAAAAATAAAAGAACACAAAAAAACAATTCAATTCCCACCTGGGATCCTTTTGAGCCATTTGTATTCAACATTTTTAAATTTATAAGAGTTTGTAAAAGTTTTTCTTTGTAAAACTATTACAAAGAAATTAAGATTACACTTTATTTCAACAGCCCACTTTTTACATTTTGCTAACTATAAGTAATTTTGCAGCTAGCTAGATGTCAACTAACTGTCATACAGTATTAGTAGACTTTTACTTGAAAAGTTATTTATAGTCAGAACAATGTCTGTTGGGGGACCATCAAAATAAGGTGTTAAGCAGACAGTCTACTAATACTCTAATGTAGATTTACATTAATGCATTTGGCAGACACTTTTATTCAAAACAACTTACAATGCATTTAAGCTATACCCACTGGAGTCATTTTGATTAATGATAGATGGATGTGCTTTTTGGAATTTCAAAACATATAACCCTGATCAATGCCATTATAAAGCAGGGAAGAGCCAGGATATTATTAATATAAAGTTAAACATCTGGAATAGAGGAGGGTGACAAAATTATGAAAAGTTGAAAATTATGAAAATCATTTTTATTTTTCATTCTGTTGAATTTTAACTTCATTTCCTAAATTTCAGTAATCAGAAAGCTAAGCATCAGCCAATAATATTAACACAGTATCAGCCATACAGCTAAGTATCAGCCAGTAATATTAAATGGCCAAATATCAGTTGACTGATAGTCCTGCATGGCCAATATATTTATATGAGTTTTGAATATGATGTAGAATGTACCTCTCTCTGCTCTGTCCACAGACACTGAAGCTCTAGGCAGCAGCTGAGCCTGTAGACTTTCAATCTCAGCATTTTTACAGTTCAGCAGTTGCTGTAAACTTGTGATCTCAGCCTATGTATGAGAGAGACAGATAAAACATGCTTTCTGTCATTGTTCATACAAACATTCAAAAAATATTACACTGCCTCATTGAAGCTTTAACATACATTATGGACACACATTTAACATGTGAAGAAAGTGAGGGAATTAACAACCTGATTAATTTTAATCATAGTGCTTTTGTTAAAAGAATAGTTTACCCAAAAAATGGAAATTACCCCATAATTTACCTTTAAGCCATCCTAGCTGTATATAACTTTTTTCTTTCAGCTCACCATAGTTTATATCTTTTATATACATTTTATATATTTTAAATAATGTCCTGGCTCAGCTTTGTAATGGCATTGGTTATTGCCCAACATTTTCATGCTCCAAACAGCACATTTATCCATCTTAAAAGTAATCCATATTAGTCTAGTTTGCCTTTTAAAAGTAAATTATGGGCAAATTTTTATTTTTAGGTGAACTATTCCTTTAACCATATGCAGTTTTTGCTTATTTACTATTTTGACATTTAAAGCTGAACTACTTGAAGTACAGGTTCCCTTTCAGGAACTTGAGCTGTGACGAAACGCTATGGGAACGTCTCCAGTGAACCACGCTCTGAATCACGTGTGAAATCAGTCCAATAGGGGTGCAATACGTCACAGACGGGGTGACGTCACAGCCAGGAAGCTTAAAAGCATGTGCGGTGAGTAAATTGGTAGCTTCGGTCATTCATCAAAGCACTCTGTGTGATTGTTTGTCTTATTTATTGTTGTTTGTCTTTAGAGTTAGGAACTATGCCAAGGTCTAAGGCAAAAACAAGGGGCGACAGCACTCAACATTTTAGACTGTGTGTTCCTTCCTACCCGCAATGAAAAAGCTATTCACGGGTGGGGATACACACGGTTTGTGTGTTGTTTGTTTGGGAGCGAAGCATGCTGAGTCAGCTCTCGAGGGAGCTTGCTTGTGAGCGGGTTTCCTTGTGCTCATTTTACTCCCGGAAGACTCTCTCTGAGGAGAGGCCGCTCTGTGGTTCTTCCCCCCGGGGAGGGGACGCGTCTCTCCACCTCTCATCCACCAAGGATATGGATGTGAGAGCGTTGATGAGGCCCCTTGTCCCCACATATGAGGAGTTTTGGAGGTAGTAACTCGTGCTGTGGCTAATTAATATCAATTGGCCCACGGGGAAAGAGCCTATTTACACAAAAGCAATTTAGTTGAACGTTTTTTATGTATTTGGCCTCTACCTCCATGCCGGAGCCTTCCGTTCTTCCCTGATCTCCTCACTGAGGTGTCAAGATCGTGGGCTAGACCCTTTCATCCCATATCTTTAGCTCTGCCTCTGTATAATAGCTGGGCTGTACGATTACTGGGACAAGGCGATGCTTCGGGTTAAACAGACGCTGGCAAGCTATCTGTCTCCCGATGTGGCATCGTCTTAATGGCCCCGACATTGCCCTCCAAGCCGCTGCGGATCACCTCAGTGCTGGTGGGCAGAGGGTACATGACAGCAGGTCAGGGTTGTGCTTACCAAGCCGGCCTGCTGAAAGAAATTGATGAAAGCGAGGGTCTCACATCTGAGGACGTGTTAGAACTTAGAAGAACTGCTGATCTGTCTCTACGTGCCAGCGGTTCCTCACTCACTGCTCTCAAGCTCATGGGGTTGCTGGGCGGAAGCAGCCCCATTCGTGTACCAGCTCCTCATATGGGGAGACACAAAAACAGAGCGTTTCCCCTATTAAGGGTGCGGTTGACTCGACGCTCTGGGTCGAAGTCCTCTAAGTCGAGGCCAGGTCCAAGGACCAAAAGGTCCTGACAGTTACTTACCAGGAACTCAGAGGGCAGTCCCCTCATCATACGGTGCCCATCTCTCCTCAGTGCCTTCTGGAGACCAGCCTGTCAACCCTGCCACATTTTGTGTTTCAGGGCACAGCGGTCTCAAGCGAGTGCTTCCTCCAGTTTCCGCCTGGAGATGTAGCGGATCTGGGGAGCCCGTTACCTCTACGGAGATCCTTAGAGCGTCTAGATTGGAGGTTCCCTGCTGAGCTACCATTACAGGACACCGGTCTAGTCACTCTAAATACACCAGAGGCCAGTCTCGAGAAACTGGTTCCCTTAGTGGACCATTTGGCAGCGTGGGAACTGTGGGAACTGGGAGGTGGTCCCTCCTCATCACAGGGAGTCTGGGCTCAACAGCCGTTACTGCATTGTTCCAAAGAAGGATGGGGGGGGTTGCATCCCATTTTAGATCTGCGTCTTCTGAACCACTCAGTCATGTCACTGAAGTTCAAGATGCTCTCTGTCAAACAGGTCGTGTCTCAAATCAAGTCCGAGGACTGGTTTGTCACGATACACCTGAAAGACGCATACTTTCACATCTCCATCCTTCCTCAACAAAAGATTTGCTTTCAGGGGCAAGGCTTACCAGTATCGGGTTCTTCCGTTCTGCCTTGCACTCTCACCCCGCACTCACGAAGTGTGTGAATGCAGCTCTGGCTACTTGGCAACACCAGGGCATCTGCATACTCAATTATATTGACAATTGGTTGATATTAGCTTAATTGAGCAGATGGCAGCTCGACATGGAGATGTTGTTCTTGCCCATATGAAAGAACTGGGGTTGAGACTGAACATTGAGAAAAGTGTGCTTTCTCCAGCTCAGAGAACCACTTATGCTGGTATTGTGTGGGATTCGACCATGGTGCAGGCACGTTTGTCTACTGCTCAGATCGAGTCGATCCTCACTGCAGTCGCGAGAGTGAAAGAAGGCCGGTCACTCATTGTAAAGCAGTTTCAAAAACTGCTGGGTCTGATGGCAGCTGCATCCAATGGAATTCCTTTTGGCCTGCTGTACATGAGGCCCCTACAGTGCCTTAGACATGTGGAGGAAACCTTGTTTGCTTTTTCAGGGCCCGGTGCTGGGAGCTCTTCGTTGCTGTGTAACGCTTCTGACAGATGCATCCCTCACCGGTTGGGGAGCGGTCACGAGTGATTGCCCCGCCCGCGGTCTGTGGGAAGGTCGCCATCTTACTTGGCACATCAACTGCCTGGAAATGCTTGCAGTGTTTCTAGCTTTGAAACATTTCCTTCCGGACCTGAGAGACCGCCATGTGTTGGTGCGCACCCACAACACAGCATTGGTCCCTTACATTAACCACCAGGGAGGTCTGCGATCGCGCCCCCAGGGAGGTCTGCGATTTGCTCTTAGTAGCCCCGTTCTGGCTGAGCCGAGTATGGTTCTCGGATCTCATCTCTCTCCTCAGCGGCTCTCAGATCCCCATCAGGAGGGGTCTCCTCTCTCAGGCAGGGGGCACAATTGTGAACCCCGTCCAGAGCTGTGGAAGCTGTGGGTATGGCCCCCAAGGGGGCGCAATTTGTAGCTTGACGTCACCCCGTCTGTGATGCATCACCCCCCTATTGGACAGATTTCAATTTCACTTGTGTTTCAGAATGTGGTTGGAGGCGTTCCCATAGCGTTTTGACGCAGTGTCTCGTTTCCTTAGGTTGTGTATGTAATGGGTAAGTATTACATACTGCTTACTCTGACAACAGTCTCAGCAATACAATAGTGTCTTTGTAGGGTGAGTTTTACAAAGAGGGTAAGTAGCTAAAACTGGTGGAAGTTCACAAACGGCTGACACCTTTAATCTCTTATCAAACACCACAATCTATAACTGTAAGCTGTAAGTGTAATTTATAAGGCAGTACCTGTGTCATCTTAAGCTTCTGCTGGTACTGTGACTTCTCCACTTTCAGTTGCTCAATTGGATTCTTCAGCATCTTCTGCTCCTCATGCAGGTTCTGTACAAAACACAATTATGGTTTCATATATCACACAGCAAAACTGTGAATATTTTAAAGAGGTTATAACAAATAATCAAAGAGGTTATAAACAAATACTATTTTTGAAGTAGTTGTTGATACATCAGGATCTAACTACTACTTCAAGCTACTTCAGAAAACGTGTTGTTACAAACAGAAATTGTTAGCAAGGAGACATGCTTTTGCAGGGTAGCAAAAGCTAGCTACAGTGTGTATGTGATTCAGATCTAACTACAAGCTTATAAATTTGCAAAGCTTATAATTTTTGGGCAGTTTGTAATTTTTGAATATACATCCTTTTTTCTTTTGATAAATCACTGCAATACATTTGTTGTGAAAATTGTAATTGATTATCTTAGATTTGCTAGGTTTGGTTTAAGTCTTTGGTTCAGCTCCTACATTTGCTTCACATTCATTCATTTAGCAGATGCTTTTATCCAAAAACTTGCGATTGCGACCTTGAGGAATGATTATGAGACGGAAATGGAAACTGTTGGTGCTCATTTTTAAACGTGTCTTAAAACTTCAGGAGTTTTTGGTGTGAATTCGGGACATGTTTGCGGTTGAATCTGATCTGGTGTTCTATCGAAAGTCAACCGGAGTAGCTTTACAGTAGCAGAGTAGCTTCACGAAGCAGCCTGATTCAACTAATAAGATAATGACATAAACCACAGAAGAAAAAAATATGGAAAAAATTGACATTACAATGGTATTTTTTGTTTCTTTGTTTTGCTTTTATTGGGGTCTAAGACAGACCATCTTCCTCTTTTTGATGCTTTTGAGGAACTGGTTGAGGTGGTTTTTCATGCTGTTGAGATGCTAAGCCTTGAACTACAACATATTAAAAGATCTGAATTTGATTTATAGGTTCTTATCATCCAACAGAGAACAGCACATCTCCCATCTTCCCTGATCTTCAGACAGAGGTGTTAAATCCATATTCGGCTTGTGTTTTTACCCCCCGTTTTAATAATTATACTTTTATTGTGGGGTTGCATGAGCACAAATATGGGGCGATGCCTAGGGTAGAAGACACTTGCAGTCTATCTCTTTCCCTCTACTGCATCATCATAAAGGAAACCTGACTAACCCTCCAAGCCATAAAGATTGACATCTATCTGATTAAAAACACTATGGCAGTTTTGCAGGCATACCAGGCTGACCTTCTCGAAGACCCCACGGTGGAGGGTTAGAACTGGATGTGGTTCAGGGGCTCTGCAGCACCACAGATCATGCCCTCCGTGCCACTAAGCAGACATCTTGTTCCATTGGCCACTCAATGGCTATTTTGGTGGCTATGGAGAGGCATTTGTGGCTCAACCTGTCAGGCATTCGTGATAGGGATAAGGCTTTTTTTATTGGAGACCCTGGTTGCTCCTTGGGGCTGAGTTCCATCATCAACAGATACTGTGAGGCTAAAAAGCAAATAAAAAGAGTTGTTCAAAAGGGTGATCAGGCAGCTGCAGCGTCAGGTGGTCTTTACACCTTCTTTTCTTCTAAATCTTCTGTTGCCTACAGACAGCAACAGAATGCTAGCGTAGCATTCCGATTTCTCCCTAAGAAACCTAAGGGGACCAGGCAGCACATGGCCGCAGCCTAAAAGGTGATTCAATCTGCGGACCGTGATCTCCTCAAAGGCTGAGAAGCACATAAAAGAAGAGAAGGACATATAAAAGGGAGGTAAGAGAAGGCAAAAACAATGGATTATGGAAACAGACATGATATTTATATGGTTGTCTCTATTCCTCAAATTACTGAGGAACCAGATACAGTATTATATTTTGAATGCATCTTCCCTGACATGCTTTTCTTAGAGCCATTTGCCCCTGTTTGCACAGTTTAGAGTGAATTGTGATACATTATTATAATATCAGCTAAATTATTAAGGCAGCTAATGACCACCTAAAAAGTGAATCAAACATTTAAAATAATCTGAGTACCAAATTACCAAAATTAACCAACATAAACAAACAAGTTCATTTTATGAGAAACCAACATGCTCTTTGTTATCTTTATTAAATCACCAGATTTATAAGGTAAGGAACATTTTAGTAACTGTCATGAACTGTCAGCAGATTTACAAGCAGTAGACCAAGCACTGCATTAAAAAGCATCATGCTGTCCGCTCACATGAACCTGGGCTTATAGTGGCTTAATAACTGAATAACTTTAAGCATGTCAGACATCTAAAAGCCGTGGTAAAAATAACTGTAAGTTCCAACCAAATATTAAGTTTATGAAATAAGCATTTAAGCACTCAAGTACAGCTTCCCGTAGTTGTCACTCAATTTCTAGACCTCTCTTAGCACTAAATGTCACATGTGCTCAAAACAGTGCTAGCCTGCAACATACTTATGTCCACCTGTTATGTTTAAATGAGGGGTAGACAGTCTCACAAACATATACAGGTTATGTCAACACACCATAAAAGCCCCCAAAAAGTACAACTTGCATTAGCCAAGCAGCTCTATTCCACAATAGTCATTAAAAGTAACATTAAAAGTAATTAGATGAAGCACACAGTTAACTAAAAACCAATATTGGCAAATTTTGTTGACTTTGTACAAACAAGAAATTAATATTAAGTGTAATATAATACTGACATTTCAAATAATTGCAAGCTGCTTGTTTTTTCTACACCAACAAAAATAGTTTGATTATTAAAAGCAAGAATAAGATGTTGCATTTCATAACGCTAATGAGAACATTTTGTTTGTCCAGTTATGAAGCACGTGTGTCAAACACACCAAGAACTCGGCTTAACGTCTGGTGGTGATGTCATTGGAATGCATGTCTGCGGAGATTATAAACTGACATAAACCAAATGCATCGTCAGGTTATAACTTTGTCTGAAACGGCATCTTGACACACTCACAGTGCGACAAGGATTCATTCCTACTTTTTCAGGGAACAGTGTTACAGTCAAGCCACCAGAGATGTTCCCTATCAAAAGCTACACATGCTGCATTTTATAACGCTTATGGGAATGAGAATACCAACACTGCTGCACTGGAAACGTCTGGACCCCTCAAGGTTGTGTGGTGTGTGCACAAACAATGGTCATTGACATGACACACACACACACGCCTTTGAAGACAAAGAAACCTGAAGACATTTGTTTCACATTACTTTATAGCTTACACAGACACATATTCTGATGATGTATTCATTTTTTTTTTAACAGAGTTCTCGTGACACACAATCGGTCGATCTCAGGAACACTGTTGTTCATTTACTGGTGGAAAAAAATTTGTAATTTATAATATTTATAATGTTGGTACTACAGTTTCCATCTTTAAACTGGCTTAAAGGATAAGTTCACCAAAAACTTATATTTTGCTCATAAATTATTTATCCTCAAAGCATCTTAGGAGGCATATCTGTATGAAAGGGTACACTGTACATGGCATGCCAGCTCCACATGTGTTTGTGTTTCATCACAACCTTGAGGGTGAATAATCCTATATATTATATATATTAAATTAATAATCCTAATAAGTCTTAATTTTTTCTTTTTTGGTTATTTTTTTTTCTTCACAGTCAAAGACATTCACATGATACAGAGTTATACCTCAGCTTTATGTTGTTTCTTAGTGCTTATAGCAAGTTTCTCTTCCATGTCCACAAGCTTTAGCTTCAAACTAGACAGAGAGAGAGAGAGATTGCACTTGAGCACAGTAAACAGAAAGATAATGCAATAAAATGCATTGATTAAACAAAAGCTTCAAGTGAAACACTGAATTAAGCTAAAACCCATGTAAAAAAAGGGATATATGAATATATGGAGTTGTCGTGTCACAGATGTGGAAATTGAATGAATTAGATCAATTGGATTGAAATTGGATGAATAAGCAAAAGTCTGCTCATATTAGTGAATGACTGGATAATCTTTTTGGCCAGGAGATTAATGTAAACATGTGTATCGGATAAGAAGCGTGTGTAAACAAGCGGGACAAAACAAAATTATGGTTAAACTCAAACACTGAACAGGAACCCATTTTAACAACACAGAAGCCAAAAACCCATTTCAAAATGTCAATAGCTTTTGTGGAGGACTTTTACGTAAGCTTTGAGCCTTTCTCAGACTGCATATGGAAAATATGAGGCATGTATCACTGGAATTAGATTTGGGTTTGAAGGCTAAAACCTCAATGACTGCAGGCACATGCCTTAAAAAAGCATCCCATTTGAGAAACAACCTCTGAAGATTATCTGCCTTTTTTAAGTGAAGGCAAATTACACAAAAGGACACAATTAGCTTTTTAGAAAAAATAGGAATGTGAATTAAGTTTTTAAAAATGACATAGAAAAGTACAGGACTCTGGACCTCTGTCTGAAGATCATTAAAATTTGGTAGACCTCAATGTTTCTACCTCAACATCTCTTTTTAGAAGCAAAAGCAGGTGAAGAGCATTCTCTTCATGTAGACAAAAAACAGTAGTTTTGAAATAGTTTGCATAGCTCCATTGCTATAAAAATCATGTAATTTTTAATAAATATGATTTGTACCTGTTGAAACGTCTCCTCACTCAGTGTAGTTCAGCTTATGCTGATATTCTTTAAAAGAGCTCTGTAGGTCTCTGATATTTTCTCCCTGAGCCTCCACCTGCTCTGTCAGACTTGCAAGCATAATTTGATATTTTGTAGGCAAGTGTGCTAAGAAAAATATTTTACAATGCAGTCACAATTATGTTTTTTTTTTCTGATTATGCTTTAATTTGAGTGACACTCAACAATATATGAACTTAGGCAGGGTTTCAGATGGATTAGTCCTGTCCTGGCTTGTAAGGTTTTTTGATTGTTCCCATGACACAGCCGTACTCTGCACTGGCTGGGAAATTTTTAAAAACCTCAGGCCTCATGGCCTAATTCAAGGCACCTTTCCCCCAGTTAATCTCTGAGTGCTGAAGTGATAGCTGCCCACTGCTCTAGGTGTGTGTTCACGTATTGCTGTATGTGTATGTGTTCACTACTCACCAGTATGGGTTAAATGCAGGGGTCACATTTCAAGTACCATACATTGACAAATACAAAAGACCAGAGTTGTCCAAATCCAATCCAAAAAGAATGCTTTCAAAATGTCTTTATACGTATTTAACAACAGAGTGACAATTATTCATGTGGGCAGTTGAGCAGATCTTTTGCTCATCTTTTGCAATTTCACATTTGAGTCTTCTCACATCGCCTAAAACTGGTTCTGAACTGGTGGGTTGTAAGTACATAATTATTTTTGTACATTTGGACTGATGTAAAAATGTACAGTATTGTTACAGATTGTCCCCATGTTTTACCTGTAACGCAAGAGACTCCTAGACGAGGCTGACAGCTGTCACTGTGCCTGAGCCTTACATGTTGACCTGTGGTTTACAGATGGATGGCATTACAATTACAGTCAGCAGAGAAGAAGACAGATCACATCATGAAGTATGTGTGGCCTACATCCACCATTACAGATGTGTCTAGTGGATCATTGTTTGAAAGAAAATCATTTAAAAACATGCATGCATAATTGCGTACATGCATAATTGTGTACATGCACAATGCATTTCTCTGTGTGTGTGTGTGTGTGTGTGTTTAACTGAAATGTGTATTGAGCAAATTGTCATAAACACAGTGCATTATAACTTGTGTATTAAGGTAAGAGGTAAAAGCATTACATAATTATTAAAAACATTATACTGAGTGCATTATACAGTGTCAACAATATACTTATAAGTTTTAACAAATGTGTGAACCGTAAGAACAGATTAATGTCAAGCTTATTATGAAAATATATTTTAATTCTAAAAGCAAGAAATAAACAGTCAATCTATCCTTTAAATATAGCACTTTCTCACTACTCCATCTTCATACAGTAACTCATACAGTAACTGATGTTCGGTCTAAGTATTATTGCATGCACTTTACATTAGCCACTGTTTTCTCAATGTCAATGTCAATGTTTTTTTTTTTTTTTTATTATTGGCAAGCACTTACCAAGGTTTACTCCAAGAATTATGCAAACCACCCTTTATGGCTTATGTGCGTGTTTCATTAACAACACATTATCAAATATAAAGCTTTTTCATTGACATGCATCTCTAAAGCACAGGTGTTTACCTATCAATAAGATAAGCTCTTCGACATCTTTCAGATAAACTAAAAAATAAAGTTTTGCATTTACTAAAATATTAAACACATTTTATCGAATTTAAATTTTATTGAAAATTACCATCTACTAAAACAATCAAAATGAACACGTGGAGTATTTAAGTATTTAAGATATTAACATATATCAGGAACAGACATGCTCACCTTTTTAAGCCATGCAAAATAATTGTAAAACATACCATTCCATTCTGCAGGGCCATTATAACATACCATGAGTATGGTACTATCACAGCTGCTAATCCAGACACTTCAAACTAAAGAAAAGCTAACACTATTTTATTTGTACTATATTCTTCCACAAATACACACATCCAGTCTCCTCCTCTCCTTTCATCTAGTTTAGTCTTTGGCTGAGGTTTCTAAGCATCTGGTTTGGAGCAGCAGTCTGTAATATCAGCCTTACTCCTGCAAGCAGCTCTTTACTTGTCTCCTCCCCCACACTTTTTTCCTCTGCCTATTTTTTAATTTTGTTTCTAACTTTTTCACCCCATTTTCTCTCTCTTATTAACATATTTTAATAACATATTTCAGCAAACAATAACACTAAAAAACAATACCTTTAGAATGAGGGTGAGAAAATAAGCTTAATTGTATTGCGTTTTTTACAGTACACACTAGGATTTTAAGTAAGCACTCTGTGAGCTCAGCAGGCCTTTGCATGCTGCTGCTGTTTGTATTACCTCCTAACGCTTCTCTAATTCCCTGCACTAGGTCCCTGCTGTGGCTTCTCGTGGCACAAGCCTTTATGAAAGGGGACTGGAGTTTTTTTGGAGAATTCCATCAGCCCTTCCCTTGTTACAGTTATGGGTGGTGGCATGTTTGGAGGTGGAGAAGGTAAAAGCTTTACAGACGATCATTAATGACTTATGCTAGGCTAGTGCTTCTTAGGTCTGATACTGCACTCCCTAAAATATGTCACAATATTGGCAGGCTCCACCTTCATCCATTCATGCTGGTTACTATTTCCTGAGTACTAATCATCACCCTAACACTATACAAACGGACATTCTACACACACACCCTGTCCGTTCTTGTGTAAGGTTGCTATTTGGTGGCTGTGCCTGGAATCTACTTACTGCCACATTCCTTTCTCTGTTCCAGTCCATCCTGGTTCCCAGACTCCACTTTTGCTACCTACAAGTAAAGCAAAGTTACATTTACAATCAGTGACAATCATTATAAAGTGTGTTGTGTGTGTCTGTGGCTGTTCACCCTTAAAAAACTTAATCATTGCTGTTGCTGTCCATCCATCTTTACCTGCTATCTGATATTTTTTTATCATTAAAAAGTTTCTTTATACTTACTGGTTTGTTCAGTGTGCATTTCCTGACAATATGCCACAGTTCAATAAATAATTTTCAGAGACATTGAAAATAAGGAGTGGCCTTATGTCTGTTTAATTATGTGTTGCAAAAATATTTTATACTTGTTCTTTGTAGTCTTTCTGTTACTTGTGGATATGTTATTGTTTTGATTGATTGCATGTGTCCTTTGTTATCCCAGTCAGTATGTCTATAAATCTTTATAAATCTCTATTTCGTGTCTGATATTGATTTTTGTTTCATTTGTAAACTTCTGGTCCTCATGATACTTTAATTTTCCTGTGCCTTTTTATTTGCCGTCTTTGATTTATTTAACCTATAGTAACTGCATTTGGCCTGTCCTTCTGTTCCTTCACCCAATGCTATAGGCTTAAAGTTCACTTTAAAGTACATTTAGCCTTAATTGTTATATTCATAGGTATATAAATGGTATATAAATGGTCCCTGGAGCATGTTTCATCAGCTGGCAATTTTCAAAAGTTGCAACTATTATTAACAATAATGGAAAGCTGAGGCTTATCAGTAGCAGTTTACAATGTTTACAATGCAATTTACATTTGTACAGGATTTTGTGAGACAATGGGGGTGGACCTTTGGGGGGTTCAGGGCTCCCCCACAAAAACATTTTTTGTACATTTTAAAGTTAAATGCAATCTGGTGCATTTCGAGAATAAAACTGGGTGACTAGAACTATGAAAAAACAATGCTGTGCTCCAGTAGTAATTTAATTACATTAAATTAATAATTTTTTTTTGTTATTATGACGTACCGCCACAGTCTAAGTAATGAATGGGAAACACTTATACTACAGTACGAAAATCCTTGATTTTTTCCTAGTGGGTATATGGTGTATACCTGCGCATGACATAGACCACACCACCCTGCACAAGCAAACTGAATTTACAGTGTACCTTAAAAAATATTCTTCCAATTGGGAGCTGTAACGATGGGTCGTGGAAACAGGGATTCCTGTTTTTATTAGCAGCTTTTATTAAAGTAATCGTACAGACAAAGGTAAAAACCAGCAAACAGGAAAAAGGAATAACGGAGACAGAGAAGATCACAAACAATAAACAGGCAAGGGTCAAGGCAGGCAGCAGACAAGGAGTAAACAGGAAACAGGCAAGGGTCGAGGCAGGCAGCAAACAATAGAAAAAACATGGAACAGGCAAGGGTCAAGGGCAGGCAGCAAACAAGAGAGAGATCCAATAAACAGTCCGAGTAACAACAAGAAATCAACACAGGGACCCGCTCGGAATTGTTGCTAGGGCAAAACAAGACTTCGCCCAGAACCAGAGTATAAACAGTTTATATATTGTCCATGATTAGTGGAAAATGGAAACAGGTGCATGATGAGGAGGAGTGGTCAGCCCCAGGTATACGGCTGATGGGAAATGTAGTTCTTAATCAAGAAACCGTATTTGGGAGGAGTCTCCCTCTGGTGGCTGAAGAAAGGCGATGCGGGAGCCTCCTCTGTAACAGTTAACAAGAACTGTAACAGAATGACTCAGACAGAGATGGTAAGTTTTAAACAGGTTTATTAAACAGGTGAGTTTCAGACAACAGATGGGGGTTATGGTATTGCAATGATAGATAACTGGCATAATGAAAGTGAGTGAGTGAGGGTTCAGGTGAGTGGATGGAGCAGGTGAGTAGATGACTGATCTTGTAGCGGGTTTATAAATGGGACAAGAGTGTATTCCGAGATGAATTGGAGATGAATCTATGCTGGAGAAACCATTAGGAAGTTGCCGTGTGGCATTCATGAGTCCGTTGCTAAAGTGAGATCAGATGGTGTGTGCAGGAGAGGCGTGTGCTTAAGTTGTGTAATGATTAGTGACGTGCAGGTGTGTGTAATCAGTATTCTGGTGATGATGCGCGCTGTGGTTGTGAGGTGAGAGAGCCTGGCTTGTCCATGACAAGAACATACACTGGGTACCTTTATGTAATACACCTGCTCCACTGGCATTCTACTAAAGTGAAAGTGACATGTTTTTGGCAGTTATGGTTACCCATAACCAAAATGTGACCTCTGCATTTAACCCATCCCTAGTGAGGAGTGAACACGCACTGCAAGTTGCTACCTGCCGGCACTGGAATCGAACCAGCAACCTACTGATTACAAGCCCGACTCACTATCGAGTAGACCACAACTGCCCCTTAAAGAGAAAAGACTATGTTTACATTCAGCTAAGCTCCCGTTCAATCATCTGTGGATTCATACTCGCCTATTGTTCCGGTTTCCAATTCTGTTTGCTATCGATATCTGTCTGAACTTGCTTCCATTAATGAAGATTACACTATCTACTGTCTTGTGTGTCCGTCTCTCTGCTGTAGTGTGACAGTTGTCTTTAATTTGATTATATTTCTTTTTCTCTTGTCCCTAGTAACTTTTTTTTTTAATTTGCCTTTTTAATGATTTGCCAAAACATGGAAGATTGCTTTGTTGAGGTTTAATCTTTAAAATATTTTCCTCAGATTTCTTACACCAATCAAGACCTCACAGTTGACACTCTTTAGACAAACTGTTAAAAAAAACAATTTATGTAGTACATTGCTCTAATCTAAAGCATTATTGGAGTTATTTATACATTTAAAAGTGCTGAACTATTCTTTAGCAGTTTCAAACAAAGCCATTCATGTGTAATAGGCATCACACTTAAATGGAGCCTTAGTCCTCAGCTGAAGACCACATCAGGACATTGCAACCTACCTGTGCATGTCCACCAAGTAAGGACAGTAACAAGGCTCTTAAGATTCTTTTTTCTTCCTTTCTTATGAATACTTTCTTTTTCCTACCCATAATATGTGCTTCCAGCATATTTCTAATAATTATCATAGCCATTGTTCTCACAACAAAAGCAAGAAACTATTCACTCCCACCAACATGTGACCCATTTGCACCTCTTTCTCTATGGGTCCCTGGCATTGCCAGTCTGCTGTGAACAAAGCTGGCTTTATTCCAGCTTTTGCTATCCAATCAGAAATCAAATTCATCCAGAGGACTCAGCAACTTCCTTTGCTCTATCCTCCAACTACACTCAACCACACCAGATTAAATAAATCCACATCCAAAGGGCAATTTGGAGTGAGAACAGTCATGGCCACTAAATTGAGAAGCAGTTTTTATCCCCGATGTCCTGCATCTCTTTGAAGCGCTCATCCTGGAGGGTAAACCCTTTTGAAGGGATTAGGGTATAGGGATGATCCCTTCAGAATGTAATACATATCTTTCTCACACTTCCTGCCACTCAAGCAAGGGTAGAGGAAACAGGTTTGTTCATCTCCAACACGTTGAAACATAATTACCTTTCTTCACCACATACAAATAACTCGCTAATAACTAAAACATTTGAATTTCTTGTAGTACCATCACATTTCCTGTACAACTTGCATGTACATGGTTTTTCTTACCACCGCTATGCTGATGACTCCCAGATTTTCGTTTCCTTCCAACTAAACAATGCCACTGTAGCGCCACTTGGCTCAGCCTGCCTGGAAGACATCTTTGTTTGAATGGAGGAATACCACCTCTAACATAACCTAGCTAAGACATAACTTGTCTTTTTGGCCCACTGTACAGTGTTGCACACTTTCCCCATCCAACTAGCTCAACAACCACAACAACAACCAAAACAGTCAGAAATTGTATGTAATATTTAATGACCAGCTTGGCTATACCATTAAATTTCAGAGACAGTCAGGTCATGCAGCGTTGCATTATATCACATCAGGAAAACCAGTTCTTCTCTTTCTCCTTGCTCTCTTACAAATTAACACCCTTCAGAACCCTGCAATTAGAGAATGACCTACGCCATGTGGTACCCTTACAATAAGGCACAAAACCACTCCCCCATTCATTCAACGTCACCATTCCTTTCTGGAACAATCATTCAAACTCTGTCCGATCAGCTGCATAACATTATTTCACTCACTTCTGTAGGTTACTTTAAAAATAAATTTGGATTACTTTTTGAGTTCGCTTTTTGAAGCTTTACGGGGTCCTGTTATGCATTTTTACTTTTTCTTAACTTTAGTGTGTAATGTTGTTGTTTAAGCATATAGATATGTAAAGTTATGACACAGTTCAAAGTAAAGTTCAAAGTTCACAGCAAAAGGAAATGTTCTCTTTAACAGAAATCCGAGCAATAACAAGCAGTTTGTACAGATTACAATTAGCTTCTAAGTAAACCCTTCCACCCCAGAATACATAAAAAAAGGAGTGAGCGATGGGAGTGAGTTGATTTAAGGAAGATTCTTACAGAAGTTGCTGTAGTAGTGTGCAAAACTTTATTCAAACAGAACCAATTCTGTATTTCAGAAGGAGGGGCTTTATAGAACCAGGAACTCAACAGCCTGGTTTTGACAGACTAGAAAAT
>JAZGTK010004089.1:0-25416 GCA_036877625.1 Ambastaia sidthimunki
CAGCGCCAGACCATCATCGCCCCCGCCGAGCGTCTCCCGTTTCACCCGCTTCACCGCGCGCCCGAAAGCACCGTAACATAATCTCAAAGCGTTCCCGGTACTCACCGTTTTCGGCATTTTGACGGTTTCGTCTCTCGCTGGTGTCACAAACTGGTCTGATACAATGAAGTCAACACACAGCCAAACTTTTCCCACCGGCCGACGTGCACGCGCGAGTGTGAAGCGCAGCCCCCCGCTGGAAAAGATCCTCCGCTGGTCGCTGCTCGGGTTCCCGACACAAAGTTGCGCTTTTCCCCGCGTCTTTGTCAAGCGATGGTGGTCCGAGAGTCGATTTCCTGCTAACGGAACTGGGTTTTGAAAACCACACCCAGCCCTGCTGATGGAGGCTCACCAAACAGCGCGTTCACTAAACTCCGCCCGACGCGCACAGACCCGTTACGCGCCGCCGCCGCTTTGTGTCGCACTGACGCGCGCGAGCTGAGAACTCGAGGAGGGGGTATCCCACACCGCTCAAGCAGTGACGTCATTTTCCAAAGAAATTCCAAGCCCCTCTTGGCTTCCTCGCATGGAAGAGTTTGATATGGGATTTTACTTAAAGATGAGGGACACAGTGACACACTTTATGTGAGAAAAAAATCATATATAAGCGTCATTCATAATAATGTTTCAATGTTTAATGTTTACATTAAACATGTGAGTTAGTTAACTGTTGTGAGTTAGTTAAGTTAGTCGGTTAAGAGTGACTTGAATTTCCTGAGAAAAAAAACACTGTATACACAAAGTTAATGGGGATTGAGATGGTGAAAATCTAAACATGTACATACACTATGTGTGACAATATGTGAATTTATAATCAGGTTAAGGAATTGGACTATAATTAGACTGATAGGACTTATAGAAATACATAAATAAACTGTAGAGTGATTGAAGAGTTTTAGCTGTGATATTATATGTTTATTAAATTTTTATAAATGCATAAAACCCATGTCATCTCTATAGAAACGGGTGCACGTTTCGACTATTTGATTTTAACTTTCTATTTAAAAAGAGATAAAGAAAAACGTAAATAATGTTTTGCACGGAATACAAACTGATATTTCAGGGAAAGCCAGAGAACTGATCATCTCATGAAAAAACTGTTTCATGTAAGTTCTCTATAAAGTGTTTCTTTGTGCAGCTCATACCACCAGTGGGCAGTACAAGCTCGTTTTTTAGACATTGAATAAAATCAGTGAAATTCTTCCACAGTCTCTGGAGCAGAATGATGACCACGTGATTGTACTGGATTTTCCTGGAAGATAAAACAGATGAAAAATGATCACATAGATTTACATTGAAGGATCATATACAGGAGATCAGAATATAACAGCCACCCAAAACACCTTAGCAACTGCCTACAGTTTTCTCATTCCTCCTGCAGAATACACACACACACACACACACACACACACACACACACACACACACACACACACACACACACACACACACACACACACACACACACACACACACACACACACACACACACACACACACACACACACACACACACACACACACACACACACACACCATAGAGTAAACTTTACCTTAAAATATATATATTTTTTGCAATTTTTTAAGTTAGTTTTAAAAGTTAAAAACAAGGACAAAATGAGGACATTCCAGATTGTCACAAAATTGGAAAATCAGATTTCGCTCACTTCTGGGTAAAACACAAAGTAACTTCTCACACAAATGATGACTTTTTCTCTCTCTCACTCTCTGCAGAAGACTTATATTGGCTTATATTTATGAAACATTGAAGGGGCACTTGACTCTGTTTTCATGACCCTGGGCAAAACCACCACAAGATGTTATGGCAGACTATAAAATTTTGTAATTAAAAATTGGACCCTTTCAAAATCTTATACTGCTTACATCTGTGTAATCACATAAGATGACTTTTCAGTTGTGTTTTTAAATATCTTTTTGTGTTCAACCAGAAAAGCTCCACTGGAAACAGTATCCATTAGGAAAGGTTCCAGGACGAGCGGAGGACCCCTCCTGTTCATGGTGGAGTCATATTCTACAGTACCTGTGTTTGACCAGCAAGTGGAGCTAGAGCAACTCCCCCAGCACCATAGCAACAGGAGGTGAGTAGTGTACACCATCATGCTTAAATGCAGTTATGCTCTGCTTCTGTGGTCTTCTGCCGTTTCCCTCACAAAATAATGTGGACCCATCCCTCAAGTTTGTACAGCAATGAACTTATGAATGAAACAGAAACCCAACAGGCAGAAAAGTGCAGCTGGTATTTAACATTCTGTGAAATCATGTTATTTGTGTTGCTGTATTACAGATAGTTGCGTTTATGGCCTTTTCCACGTCAGCAGTTTTAAAGAGTTGAAATTGTATCTTTATCTACAGTGTTCCACTTCAGAGCCACTGGATCAGAGGGGACACTTTGGACTCACAGGGACCTCAGTAAACTCAAGGCTGGACTCGGGCTCTTCTAACACACTCGGTTCAGCTCAGATGCTCAGCAGTCTGAAGTTACTGCCAACCCTGAACTATAAAGCATATCATATAGATAAAAACATTTGAGGAATAAGCTGGACTGATGCTCTTTTAAACATATAATCTCTCTCGCTCTTTCTCTCTTGGACCATTGTGATGCTGCTGTGTGCTTCACAGTTTAAAACAATAAGCCATTTTTGTTTTATGATTTGTTTTATAATTCTGTTACTGAGAGCTGTCTGTCTCCTAATATCATTACATTTTATAGGTCAGTTCAGTCCAGTCTTACAGTTCTTGCTGTGTTTTAGACCATCATTTCCTGCAAAGTCTCAAAACTTCGGTGCTGTTAGAGAATGTTGACACTTAAATGCAATAGTAAACATTTTCTTTGAATGCGTTTGAACGAGGTTTTTTAAAATTAAAGGGAATTTTATGTTGTAAATTCCAGTACTTTTATTTTGTTGTGTTCTTGAGTAAATGTGGGTTTTTGTTTTATGTGTGTGAAAAAAAAATAAATTATAGTTTAGTTTAAATAAATTGCTTTTATGAACTGGGGAGTAAGACTTGTATTTTTAAAAGTATTAAACTTGTAAATTAGATATATAGAGATTAGAGATTATAATGTGATCTTTTAAAACATTATTAGTCCTCATTTCTGCGCGGTCTGTGCCGCCGTGCGTCCAAAATAACCGGAACTAAGTGTCTTTAAGCGCGTTTCTTATGATATCACTCCGCGGACTCACAGTTTTGTGAGTGTTCCGCAGCAGAACAGTAATATCCCTCCGCAGTAACGGCTGATTTCGCGCTCAGGTGATTCAGTCGACCGTCACTCACTCTGAGGAGAATATAAAACACAAATTTATATAGACAAAACAGAGATAATTTCAATAATTCATTTATTTCTCTCTGTTTATACATAAATATAAAATTACTTAATGGCTTAACAATACGACTAGTCGACGAATTAAATAAAATATGGTGACACGAAGCAGACGAAACTGAAGGTAAGTCAATACCATTAGAAATGTATGTAACAGTTAAAATTACTATAAATTAGAGAGTTGCTTATAAACATTCACTTTGTACTATGATGCAGTTGACTTGTGTGCAAAAGCGGTAAGTAATTTACACAAAATGTATCATTGGGAAAACTTCATCAGAAAAGATGAAACTCGTTTGATTAAAAGATTAAATTGTACAGTCACATGTACAGAAAATCAATAGAAAGACAGACACGATAACAGTTAACCAAATAGAGTCTGGCTTTATTGAGAGAAACAAACACCTTTTGTCATTGAGACTTACATTTTGTTTGAGCCCAGAGGCCCAAAGCATTATAAAGTTTTCCACCCTTTACACTTCCTTTTCTTTCTTTTTTGGTTCGTATTTTTGTCATATTTAAAACAAGTTTAAAAGCAACATGTTTCATTCCGTAGAGAGTAAAACATACTATTGTATGTTGTCATCACAGCACGAGACTCAAAATTGTTAAGACCACTGAGTCAGCCCGCAAAGGCGGAAAAAACTCACAATACTGGCGGGGAAATGTTAAATGAACAGCAAAACGTCAATTTATAAACACATTTCAAAATCATCCACACTACTTCACAAACTGCCGCAAGTACCATTGTGTAAGAACTAACACCAGGAATACCGTCTTCCATAAATGATCTGAAATAATAAAACATCCGTTAGTTCCTGAGAATCAGTCTGTTGGTGAGAGTGTGTTTGTGTGAGTTATAGCTGGTGTATTTAATACTGAAAACATATATTTAAATGTACAAATTACATCAGCTCTTGATGTGAGAATCCATCTCTTCTGGCCACTCCTCAGAATATGCAGAGGAAACTAGTTCATGTAAAATGCCCATTCAGAATTGTCCTCTGTCCAGGTTTATTTATCCTATTATTTATCTGAAAACCAGGCAGCGTATCTCTTCTAAAATTGGGTTGTCTATGAAATCAACTTTAAAAAGACACGAATTGAGCTAAACAAAAAAAAAATCTTCATTTTATCATTACCACCAGCATTTTAATAGAAAATACAAGCAATTAGCAGTTGTCATTGCTGTACAGCGTCTGAAGAGTATGACTGACTCTCACTAACCAAAAGCAGTTTAAACTGTAAGGCATGTACAAGGTGTGTACGTTGAAGGTTTTTTTGTGGACATCCTTCAGTACGATTCTCATAAAGCTCACATTTTTATTTGCAACTTCATTTGAACAAACTTGCCTATTTGCAAATTCCAATACTGTGCAAATTCCATCAAACTCAAGTTTCATAATTAATTTGAAATGGCTCCTTCATGTCTCCAGCTTTACTGATGCAGGTAAACTATGTTACAGGTGAAACATCTGTGAATTTACCATAAATTCACACTAGTGCACACAAAATAGTTTACATTTATACATTAGTTATATTAATACTAATGACAACATTTGACCACCTAAACTGACTGTGGTTGTCAAGGTAACCCACCGAGTCTAAGTGAGCATGTGTGTGCGTGTCAGAGAGAGAGAGATCCTGCTCGGATAAGCTGGTAGATTTAGATGTGTATCTTTATGTATGTAAAATGCACTGATACTGTGCAAATATACATGTAAGGTTTGACATTAATTTTCAATATATACAAACAAGAAAATATATTAGGAGCACATTGACAGTCAAAATGTGTTTCTCCTGAATCTATACCTTTAACAGAGAGAGAAATCAGAAAACAGAGATGGAAAGAGAACAAATATGATATATAATGCCACACCCTAAATCTTCCAATCAAACAGACACTTCAGATTCACTGAGATCAACATTAATCTACAAATAATCTACAGATGCTTTCAGTCTGCATTTGTAGTACAGCACACAAATACACATCACGTATTGTGGCGTAGAAAAGTTAAGGAAAAATGAGAGGACACAGAAAGAAATGGAGAAAGAGATCCCTGTCTGTACTGGTCTGCCCGGCAGGAAATAAGCCATCTCTATGGGCTACTCAAGTGACACACGGTATCACTGACATTATGGCGTTATATTTCTTTATCCTTTTTTTAAACAAAACTAAGCTTTTTTTAAATATATATAGATATATATGTACTCATATAAGTGATACTGTACAGCTCAGAAATATATTTTTTTTACAATCAAGAAATAGATACAATTTGTATCAACAAGCAAAAGGTCGTTTCTGGACATTTGATGTGCGGTAGCTTGCTGCTTAACTGCTTGTAAAAGGATTCAGAACTTAGATGGACAGCATTGACTTAATATACAAATAATGCAAGTTTCTAGATTGCTCTAGAAATCTCCAGTTTTTGGCTACTAGGTTCAGAAGAGAAAGTTTCTTCTCGTATATGTTTAGGCCCAAAACCTCAAAACTTTCTAGATTTACAAGCTAGATTTACACATCAATGTGAATTGCATTCACAGTAATGTCTCATGGGACGACACACTGTGCCCATTCTTGGCATATGAATGTACATAATTGCATAGAGTAAGTCTCTTGCCTAACACATTAATATTCAAAAACCAAATATTATTCTTAATAATAATAATAAAGGCCCCTTATCAATCCTCATAAAAAGCCAAATTATTGGTAGCCTATTGGAAGGGGAATGTAAATCATGTGTTTAAGAGAGCTAGGAGTTCAGGATTTGTGTTCAAAGCAGGGTCGAGTGGAGAAGCAGCAAGCAAACTGTCAACCAAATGTCAGAAACAACCCAACAACAGCCTGGAATTCCATGTGTGTGTTGCACAGGAAGGACAGGTAGGCAGTGTCACACCTTCCCACGAGCAAACGGGGCCCCATAGGGCCACATCTGTGCTCATAAAATAAAAAAAATGGAGCAATTTTTCACATTTTTAAAAACACCCAGAGCATGTCTGGACCAATAACATTCACACTATCCTCAAGATATGCTAATGTACAAGGCGGAGCAGATGAAATGGGGTGGTCTCTCAGCACAAATCAGGAAATAGATGCTGCCCATGAGCATTTTGCCGAAGAGACACATTTTCCCCCCCAGTTTGTGAACACTGGAACAAAGTTATTCACCAATGAGCCAGTGCTCTCTGTCAAGCATAACATGCTGTCTGGGATATACCAAAACCCATGCTTACTACTCTTTCAAATATTTCTCTTAAAATCTCTCTTTATTCTACACAATAACATCTAGGAAATACAAATAACTTCTAGGTACAACCTAGTGGTTTTAAATAGAGACATCTAAAGCAAAGTAACCTATGCTGATTATCTTTTTGGCTCATTGTCAGATCTTTTAAAATGGCTCCATCTTTTTCATAAAATACACTGAAAGCGAACAGACATCACATATTACAATAAGCAGGTTTGTAGTTTCAGGTCCAGCCAATTAAAAGCTGGAAATTAAACTGCAACTCTGCTGGATTTAAACCTCCCTGTCCCAGTTAAGTTAGTGTTCACTTTCATAAAATAAATGAATAAATGCAAAACAGTGACCTCCACTATTAAGCACTACTCACATTAATACATGTGGTGAGGTCACTCCGATGTAAGGCCATAAAAGTTCAAAGTTCATGGTTTGAGGTACGCAAGCGTTCATTTTTTCTTTCTGAAATCACATAAGTCGTCTCACACACCCAAAAAAACAACATCATCACATCATATTTACACACAAATGCAAGTGAATAAACATATACACACACAATACTGCTTATATTGTGCAGGATCATTTCTGATCAGTTTTACCAAAGAGATTTCTCTTAACTCCTTTTCAAAGGATAAATGTTATCGTCACCCACAAAATAACACATTCTCAAGATCTGCCACCTTATTTGCGATCAATGGTGCTCTGTCTATTGTTTTTTTTATGTATCTATGGACAAGGATTTCACAGGCCAACTTAATCAACATTTTGCAATCCTGGCTCATGTCAAAAGCTGAAAAGGCAGACTAAAAGAGTCTGAAATACATGATAAATTTGACAAATTCCATTTTCATACAAGATTCCAGCTCTTATATGGCTTAACATATGATATTTCAACCAATCATGCTGGCCTGCTTGCTTACGTCCAGAATTTAGGAACAAGCAATACTTTTCCTGTCTAGCACAAATGCAAACAATTTACCAATAATGAAAATTTGGTTACCATTTACTCATTGTCATGTTCTTTCAAACTGTATTACTGTCTTAAATAGTGACAGAATAATGAATGAATGAGGACAATGTTTTTACTACCCCTTACTGGGGGATGTACTGGGGATACTGTACTGACTACCTAAAGCAATAAGGCGTTCAAGCATGTCTAAATCACCTAGCTAGTAGTATGTTTTTTTGTTAGCAGCCATTTATGATGTGCTTAGTGGCAAGAACGTAGTTTAGTGACTATGACGGCAGCCAGCTGCTGGGGATCGGTCATGTGAGGGTTCTTCTCCATGACTGAATGGACCACATATGCAGGGAAGATGTTACAGAGATTTCGGTAGGTTTGATATTGGTGCTCTGGAATAGGGTGCCGCTCTTGGGGTTCCCCCTCAGACCCACGTGTTGTGGGCATTGAAGGTGGCAAGCTATCCCATGGGGACCTCCATATCTGTTCCATCTTCTCTGGCATACTGCGGACCATCACTCTTTCGCAGCAAGGCATAAGGCCTCCTGCTAACCCATAACCTCCATAACTGTAGGGTTCGTTACCGCATGGAAGAGGGTCCCAGCTGGCATGCTGCTCTCTGCAAAGAGGTGGCCTGCGTTGGCGCAGCGGGTTGCTCTCATAGAGTCGTGAGTCCGAGATGCTGTCCATACGAGTCATGCCTAAAGAGCGTCCCTGCTGTGCAGGGCTGACAGAAGGCAACACGTTCTGAGAAAGGGGAGGATAGTCTCCTGGACAGCTGGATCGAGCTCCAACAACTGGGTGTTGGGAGTGGGGTGCCAGGTGAGCTGACGACTGTTTGCGAGGTCCTGGTTTGGGTTCATCTGTACCATAGCTCTGCACACGAGTCAAGGCCTCATGGTGGAAACCGTGAGCAAAGGCTTGAAGGCGTGTTTGCACAGAAGGTTGCGTCTGCGCAGATGGCCCTTTCAGGCTGTCATCCAGGCTGCCCTCCATTGAGTACATCTCTCCACTGTAAGACAAGAAGGAATCTGACGAATGACTTCGGCCGGGCTCCGGGCACATGCTGGGCGCTCTGCCAGAATAGCCTCCCCCTCCACCCACCCCTACAGGTTCTGGCTGCTCCAGACTGCAGAAACTGTCTTGGAGGCTAATGGTGGAAAAGTCACTGAGCATGGAATAGTAGCCGTGGTCACTCACCACAGAGTCATACTTGGGGAACGGCTCACCATAAGCCACGGAGGCGCCCTGGCTATTGGTGACAAGGATGGGGGGGTACTGAATGCTGCCTGCATGCTCTAGAGAGCTGTGGGTAAAGTGCAGAGACCCTGGAACAGGACTGCTTGCTGAGCGGGTGTTTAAAGCACCTGCTGCGTGACTTTTTGTTAGGGGCATTGTGGGAACGCTAAGCGCTGACACTAAAGATGGTACAGAACTTGCCTCAGCCTTCCGCATTGGGCAGAGTCTCTCTTCCTGTTCACATGCAACTGACCGGATACTGGGGTCCGACTGGCGCTTGGGAGCCACTCGCTTTGCCTCTGAACTGGCGTCTCCCTTGGCAGAAGTACCAGAGGTGCCACATTTTGCAAGCGCCCCCTCGCTCATTGTCTTTACAGCAGAAAGTTTGGCAAAAGCGCGAAGTTCATCTGCAACAGCCCGTTGTGGTTGATTGGCTCTCTCTGGGTGGTAGTACTTACACTTATGACCGTATGTGCACTTCTTACCTGTGATAAAAACAAAAGTAGGTGGTTGAGATGATAACCTCAGTACTTTCTAAAATAACAATTTATAAAGTTACTTCTGAAATCAAATTTACCCAACAGAAATTACAATGGAAATGCTGGGCCTTGACAAAAAAGATTTTTGATTTTTATATTACAAAATGATGAATAATTTTAACATTCTGTGTGGTTCTGAAATAAAGATTAAATTTATAAAGAATAAATTAATTTCCTACTTTTGCTGTACTGACCATAAGGACACGGCTGCTTCTTATGCTCTGGAACGACCGGTCGTTTGCGAAGGAAATTTTCCAGACTGGGGCCGTGTCTGCCCAAAGGATCATCAGGAGGCATAAACCTACCAAACATAGCCAACAAACAAATACATGCACCACTGTAAGGGAATGATCATTAGAACAGCAGACCCAGCTACCAGGGAAGGCTCTCAGGGAACAGGGAAAGTTTTTTGTTGTTTTACTGTAATGTTATTCTTAAGGTGATAGTGAAACACTTTGAAAACGTACAAAAAACAGCTGAAACAGTCAGCTGGAAGTTCATATAAGGAGGAAATTCTCCTAAAACAACATTTTAAAAAAACGTTTTGAAAAAAACGTTTTGATTGTTCCCAAAAGATCATTTAAAAAAAAAAAAATGTTTTACTTAATGGAAGTGTTAGGAAAACGTTCTGACAACCTAAAATTGGTAGCTGGGGATAAAAATCTAGTTACAAAAAGCAAAGCTGAGTATTGGTGCATTTGTTTAGATTTCTTTCTTTCACATTCTAATCAAAATGGTATTTAGCAAAATCATAGCTGATTAAAATTATGGGGTTCTCATTTCAGAAATCAAACTTAAATCAAGAAATTAACTGAGGCTTATTTACAAAATTCCAGTGCCTTAAAAATTGACAAGTGAGAAAACAAGAAAGAGTGAAGAAAAAAGAGAGAGGAATGCCATAAGGGTGCGAGGGTGGAGAGAAGACACAAATAAGTGTAAGAGAGAAAACCCTGTCACCACGGTAACTGTGTGCAAGCATACTTGTCGTTGACGAAGCTGTACATGAGGAGACGTTCCTCTATAAATTTCTTCCACTCTGGCTTCTCATTCTGCAGGTCTCTGTAGTTATCATTAGACACAATGATTCCATCTGAATCACATGCTAGCTTGACAATGAAGCGGTCGTCGTAGCAAACCACTCGTCTGCCCTGGACTCTGCGAGACGGAGTGAACACGAGGATCTTTTCCTTCTCTAACTTCCGTAGGATCTCCTGATCTGAGGATGACATCACACATCATCACTTCCTGTGACCTCATGCACAGACATACGCAAACTTGTATAAACATCACAGCACAGATGGACGATCTCACTGGACACATAGCAGCTCCTCAAAGTTCATACAGGGTAATAAAAACAGCTTTTCATTGTGTGAACTTTACTGCATCTATGAGAGATTAAATCGATTTTGAAGTACTGCTGCAATATTTTTCTGAATAAAACATTGATATAACAATAAAAACTTGAAGCCATATTTTAAATAAATAATAATAAAAACTACATTTTTGACACTGATCATGTTAACTCATTTGTACAAGAGGTCATCTTTTGTCATGTTAACATGAATTATTAGGTTTCTTGTGGAATCTTAAGTGCATGTTGTCATTAAATTTAAAGGACATAAGAAAATATGTGCTTATTCTCTATGTGTAATACCAATACCAAAATATTCAGAAAATCAGGTACATTTTTCAAGTAAACCTTTTACTACAATTGTTATATTTTTGACTTTATTAATATTTATATCTCATCTTTTAAGATAATATCTTATATTTTATTAAATATTATATTGATATTGACCTTTCATTAACTGTAAAGAATACACACTCTCTTACTTTTGGGGGAAATTAAACTTGTTTTTTCTGCAGTTTCTTTATTGTGGTACCTTTGATTGGGGCGTCAGGTCTTGACTGTTCCTTCCTCCATGCTGGGACAAAGACTGTGATGTCTTTGTGGCCCTTCTCCAAGAACCAATCAACAGCCAGTTGGATGCCCAGGCAGGAGAACACCTCTTTGTTTCCATGGCTACAAAATAATATTACCAGCATCAAATTACACAGATACAAACACACTCAATTCACACACCGACTGGATGTTTCTCAATACTGAAAGCATTTTAAAACAGGAACTTTTACTGTTCCACAAATGACTTTTTGCAACAACTGAAATTTCAGCTTTTACTCATGGCTGCTTTCTAGTTCACAGGCTGCCTGTAACTATTTAATCTGCACATTTATGCTTGAGAACCTTAAAGAGAACGTACGAGTAAAACTGACAAGTAAAACTGCATACTTTAATGCTTTCTTAATACTTCCTTTATATTCTTAACACTTTATTATTTATTTAACATTACATGTAGGAAGCACTTACCTCATGGCAACATTGGACCCATCGATCACAATTGGTCGAAGGTTGTCGTATGTGTCTGGTGCATCCTCCTCCAGCGATGCCTCTGGGCTTACGGCCTCTTTGGTTCCAACTCCCCGCGGCACTAAACTGGCAATGCCCCCTGCTCCCTGGCTCTCCGGTTCTCCTTTATTCCCCAGCCGCACCAGCTCAGCCAATACATCATTAATTAATGCACTGGGCCCCAGTTTACTGAGCACAGACTCCACCTGCTCCCCGGAGTAGCCCAGTTTAAGAGCAAAGTCCATTTTGGTTTGATAGTCTCGATCACTGGTTTGTCGTACGGATGTCTGGGCTGCAGATGGCGGTGCAAGTGAGAGTGTTTTCTGAGAGGGTTCGCTGCGTGTGTCATCTGTGCGTAACTCCTGCAAGGTGCTGCTCTGGCTGAAGCTGGGACGGTCCAAACAGGGCGAGCGACACAGCTGCCGGTGAGGTTTGGTCACTATGAGTGGCTCTCGCCTTCTTCCTGTTGCTGCTTCTCCCAGCCCTGCTGTGCTGACACCTCCTCCTGAACTCCCACTCCGCGACTGTGTTTCTCCTTCACTATCTGAACTGCTTCCCTCTTCTCCAGCTTCTTCGTCCTCCTCTTCCTCTTCTTCGGGAGTGTCGTGGCCTGCAGCTGCGGGCGAGGGCTGGGGGTCGCGGCAGCCACGGTGCTCCATCTTGAGGCGCTGCAGCATAGCGCACGCAGCCGTTACCTGCGCATGACCTCCCTGAAGCTCCAGTGCATGGTCCCTTACCTGCACCACGGCGCAACTCTCATACTCAATAGCTGCACGTAGGGCATGCAGCCGTCGCTGCAGCCAAAGGGTCAAGCGCTCTCTGTGCTTATGTGCAGGACTGATCAGCGACACAATGTACTCCTAAGAAAAGATTTTAAAAAATTGTGGTCAGGTAATGAGCTTGGATTATTATTACTGGTCTAACTGACGCAATACTTTTAGTTAAGTTTTGTCAAGGAGCATGTGGGTGAGAAAAAGAAACACACTTATCAATGACTGTGACGCAAAGCATGCTGGCACACCTCACTCTCCCACATGTAATTGGTTGAACAGAACAGTCTGGACTATTAGACCACTGATGAGCACTGACAAAGGGAGCAAAATTAGCTCCAGATTTTCTAATAAAAACTGTTAAAGTACATAGCGCAGCACTTTGTGCTACCTTGAACCACTAATTTCACAGAACACTTACTGTACAATGTACATTCATGATTTTAAACGTAATCATGAAATGTACTATTGCTTGAAATTACCCATACAGTTCAAAATTACAGTACCGGTATTATGGTTAGACACTACAGAAACCCAATGTACCTTTCTATGTAATTTTTTTAAATACCTTTAATACCAAACGTGCCACTGTTCTTACAGACGACGTCCTAAAATTATCTGTGTTACCAGGTGTTTGAGGATCCCAGTATGGTAATATTAATAGTTATATTTGTAAGAATTTTTACTTTTAATAAGCTTTTTTTTAAATAATTTTTGTTTACCATACCACCATTAAGTTCCCAGCTAACAGGAAATTTTCTCAGAATGCTTGCTAATGTTCTCTAAAAGTTCTCTCAAAGTTATCAAAAATGTTCTTGCAATAATTTTAGAACTTTTTTAACATTACCTATCATATATCAAAAACATCACTCTTAAGTTGTTAGTGGAACATTTTAAAAACGTTTCAGATTCAAAACAAATTTATAAAATGGTTTTTACAACCACACAGTAACATTGATACAATTAAAAATCTACATTCTGAACATTCACAATAACATCTTTAACTTTTTTACTTACTGGAAATGTTAAAAAACATTCTTACAATCTGAAATTTTTAGCTGGGTTGCTCCTGATGTCCTCCTGTATGCATGTCTGTATTATTGTAAAGTCAGTTTACAGTGGTTGGCATATTCCTGAAAGGCAACCGCCATGAAACATGTGCCCTTATGTCAAAAACTCTCCCACATTTTGTGTTGTAAGTCATGGAAAATAAATATACAGTATATAAATATTTACAAAAAGAGAACTTACTTCTGGGTGGAACCATGTTTGAACTTCCCTCAGGGGAACTGACACTGTGGCTAATGAAATTGTTTTGAAGCAAACACAAACACACTCATTTTTAACCCTTGATTTTTACATCACCACTAACAGCTATAACAATGAGCATCAAACTGTAACAGTTTACTAAATTATGGTAACGCCTACACACATATTTACAAACCAGCACTCTTCTGCATTAAAAGCTATTTGAATTTGAGAACATTCCATTAAATGTTAGGTTACTAAACAATTTTGTTGTTTCAATAAAACTTGTTTCCCTAATTAATAATAAATTCTGGTAATTGTGTTAAGGTTTATATTGAGTGTGTTGTTGATTACAGAGAATGTGTGCATGTAAAGTGAATGAGATTCAGTTCTACGGTGAGCGTATGTAAATATGCACCTGCATATGTGTGTATCGTTTGTTTTTGTGTGGGTTAAGAGGAATGTGTGTGTGTATGTTCTTTGTGTGTATGCATGTATGTACGCGTGTGTAGAGAGAAAACTGATAGCACCATCCAGCTACAAGAGGCTCCTATGCGCTCATGACACCGGTTGCCTAGCAACGCAGTCCTGTCATCGGCTAACTGCTTTTTAGCAGTCACGACTAACACAACGCAGTTTTCTCTGGGAAAGCCTGGAATACACACACATGCAAACGCAGCGCACATATTACATGCACACTTTTCAAAACAACACAATGCCTTATGTGCAAAGCTGCAAAGCACATATAAACAAGCACACAAACATACTTCACTGATAAACACCTACACACACACACTACAGCTTTCCTCACACATGCCATGGAGAGGGAGCCATGCACAGCAAGAGCCTGAGTTACTGCTGTTTGTTTGCTTCATATAACATCACTTTAAAATGACAGTGCATACAATCTCTCTCTCTCTCTCTCTCTCTCTCTGCAGATGTGCCGTGTTGAAGAGTTTCCTCCCCAGCGTGACACAGCTGCTGCTGCTATGAGTCGTGACGGAGACTCCAGCAACATGCTCCCCCGGCACTGAACCGCAGCGTCTGCACTCGCAAGCCACAGGCCTGGGCTGAGGATCACATCTATAACAGTTCTCAGATCAGCTGCATCACACAGTCAGTGTCTGCAGCCCACCTGTGCAGATTTGGAAACTGTTCTGTGATCAGATAAGCCACTGTGCAATAAACCTGAGAGATGAAATGTTTACAACGTCAGGTTAAAGGGATAGTTCACGCAAAATTTTAAGACATTTTGTGTCTTTATGTCATTTCAAACCCATATTATTTTCTTTCTTGGGACTTAAGAAAGTAAATAATAAGTAAATAATGACAGAATTATCATTTCGGGTAAACGATCCCTTTACCTGGTGAAACAATGAAGATTTATGCCAGGTCTTAAATTATTAGGGAATATCTAAACTCAGTTGCTTGTTTATACACATTATATTCATTAGGCCACGTCTGACGTAGATTTACACTAAGTAAATCAAACTGATCTGGGAACTGCTGCTGAGTGGGTGGCAGAGGTCTGTGTGCTTTGTGGACATGAAAAGAAAAGGAAGAGAACTGAAATATTTCTCTTTGGGTGAACGGGTTTAAGTCAGGCTTCTGTTAGAGAGCAGAGGTTTGTTACAATCAATCTTTGCAAAGGTAAGACATTATATAAATCATAAAGGAGTGGATGAATAAACACAAAGAGGGTCTGTACCCTCCTCTCACTGCAGAGAGATGACCACAGCATAGTTAGGAAGAGCCAGCTAACAACTTTGGGTTGTAAGAACGCTTCCCTAACATTTCAATTAGTTATAATGTTCTAGGAATGTTCAAAACAACATTTACAACATTTTAGATGTTGCATTAACGTTATAGACAATTCCACTAACAAAAAAATAATGTTTTTGATAAATATGATTTACAACGTTTTTTAAATGTTGAAATGTTCACCTTGTTTGATAACTAATGTTGAGAGAACATTAACCAACGTTCTAAGAACATTCCCTGTTAGCTGGGGGTATACCTTTAAGTGAGCTGAACAGGACTGGAGCTCAGAATTTCAGTCTTGTTTTAAACACAAGTCATATATTAAACTTAATGTACTGAGAATCACACAATACACTGTGACTCAAACATCCAGCAGCAAAACAGCTGAAGTATACACAACTGACACACCACAACTGAACAACAGAATCCATCCTTTTCAGAAATCTCCCTCCTTCTCCTTTTCTTTGGTCGCTCTTCCCCTTTCGTTTCTGTCTTGTTTTCCTTCTCTTTTTGCTTTCTCTTCTCCTCACCTCCTCCACAACACAATCAGCAAGGCCACCATGAACTCAAGCACACACACACACACATTTATGCTGGTTTGTCTCATAGCAACAAGTGGAGTGAGTGTCTTTGCTGGAGCTCATGGCCAGATGAAGCCCATTTTAAGCCCATGGTGCAGCTCTGAGCTTAGACCCTCAGTCTAAAGAGCCGGTGGGTGGCAGCATCTTATGGTGCAGATATGATAAAACAGTCAGCAGGAGGTGAAAGCTTGCAAACACTTACACAAAGTTTCACAGAGTGAGGTCTTCTGATCTGTGCAGCAGATCTAGTTTGCATTCTTAAATACAATTAAATTCTTCTGATACAACACAACAGTCAGTTAAACAATCAGTTTAGTGCCGTACTTAAACATGCCACTAAGCCAGGGAACATTCTTAAAACGTTGGCTAACGTTCTCTAAAAGTTCCCTCAAAAGTTCTCATAAACGTTTTTGCAGTTTACATTTTTTAACGTTACATATCAAGCATTATTCTTAGGTTGTTAGTGGAACGTTTTAAAAACGTTACAGAAATGTTCGAATAATGTTCTTATAAGCGAGCAGTAACGTTAATACAACGTCTAAAAACTGGACCTTCTGAACATTCTTAGAAATAACATTTTTACTTAATGGAAACGTTACGGAAACGTCCTGACAACCTACAATCGTTAGCTGGGCTGATGTATTGATTTACAGCCCTACACGTGTAATGGCACGTGTGACACCTGCTGCTGGTGATGGAGAGTGAACGCAACTAACCATTAAACAGCCAAAGAAAGTTTCATGTCAAATATTATCACGCCAAAAGTGAACATTAAAGACATTAAGAAAGACAATAAAGGAAACGCGAGTGTCAATCCTCACTCATCAAATCTCTGTAACACGAGTCGTGAGCGTCACTCCGCATTCACAACACAAACATTTACACACTGTCTGTGACATTAACACGATATTAACACTTCATTTCACACCACGACAGGGAAACATCAGCATATGAACAGCCCGCACGACGCTGCCTTGATTCGTGCTCACTCCGCTTTCCTGCGACACACTCACTTTCGCTTTAGTGCAGTCTTCCTCCGCGCCGTCCTCTATGTTTACAATGATGCTGGAACCGGCGTCTGCGCTTTCGCAGCTGGACTCGGCGGTGCTGCACCTCACTCTGACCCGGAAAACCCGCTGGATGTGCGGGATGCAGCGCTGGAGCGCAGGGCCTGCACCGGCGGGCGCGGCGAGCTCCAAAACCATTTATCAGACGGATAAAGAAGCGATCACGACGCGCTCCGCAACGCTGGCACGCACTCGCCCCGCGTCCAGCTTCATGGGTGAAGCATTAAAGAAAAGAAAGAAAGTCACCAAAGGATGAAAGTTTGTCTGCGGCCGAACATAACGGCGAACATACGGGGCGCGATACATAAGCATCTATCATCCATCTCCATCCCTCCTAAGCCTCTCGCCCTCCCTCCCTTCTCTCTCTCCCGCCCTCCCTATAGCGGCCCCGGCTGCACCCACCGCCTGCGCTTCGGCAACGCGTCGCACGCCCCCTGTCGCTGCGCTTGGACGGGCAGAGCGGCAGAAAGTGCGTGTTTACTGCTCGGTGTCCGCGTTTGCTGCGGTGGGCTTCGGGAGCACGTGGGTGGACGGGACTCCGGTAATGCAGCAACAGAGGGTTATAAATACACCGGACACGCTAAGCGCTAACAGGGAGAGATCAATGCGCTGCCCAGATCACCGATTTTTCCCTGCACTGTTAAAGAGGGTTGCATTACTTCTGTGTAACTCCTGAAATGCCGTATAATCTCTATCGGATTAGAATAAACGTATAATAAAGTGCGGCAGGCGCCCGTTATTTGGCTCACTGTCCCTTTAAACGCCGCGGTGGGTTGTGGGAAATGTAGTCTGAGTGTTGCTGTTGTCCACAGCTGGTTAGCATTCCATTGTCTTTCTCATGAGAGGGGCACCAGCGACTCTCTTTGCATCCGTATTGTTTTCACAAAAGTCCTGCAGGTTCATAGTTCACAATGGCGGATGAGCAGGAGATCATGTGCAAGCTGGAAAACATCAAAGAAATAAGGTAAGAAAAACTGAGATTGCAATGGTAAGCAGACGCGTTAGCCTGCGCGTAACACCTGCCTGTTTATCCTCACTCGTTCGTTTCATGATTAATTCAGGATTGGCACGTATAATATCCTCGGATATCCTTTTTTGACGTCTTCTTTGTTGCTTATTCAAAACTGACAATCCACGAAAGAACGACAAACCGAGTCTTCATGAGCCCCAATTCTAACCAGTCCACGAGCGAACTGTTATATGAGTGAATGAATGTGTAAAAACATCCTGTTATGATGAGACACGAAACCACAGAACAAACGGCTCATTTCCTGCAGAACAAATGAACAAACTGAAAAAACCTTCATGCAGCCCATAAAGACCAGTTTTAAGAGTTCATCCGCACACCTAGACGTGTTATTCATTGAAACCTTTTGCCCCCATATATGAAACCTCTGCATTGCATTGTCAGAGGCTGTCGTGCACTGGATAAATGTTTAGTCTGTGTTTTGTGGGGTTGCAGGAATAAAACTCTGCAGATGGAGAAGATCAAATCTCGACTCAGGAGTGAGTTTGAAGCCCTGGAATCAGAGGAGAAACATCTCAGAGAATACAAGCAGGAAATGGATCTTCTGCTGCAGGAGAAAATGGCTCATGTAGAGGAACTGCGACTCATACATGCTGATATTAATGTGGTAAGCAAATAACTCACTAAACATAGACCAAAAATTAATCGTCATATCTGTGTATGTGTGCATACTTTGATCCAAAAGCTGGATAGAATTACAAGCAGAAGAATACAAGAGTTCTAGAGCTTTTTTACTTAACTGTTAGGTTACCATGACTGTGATTTATGGAGAGCTTGTGTTTCTTCTCTCAGATGGAAAACACAATCAAACAGTCTGAGAGTGACTTAAACAAACTGCTGGAGACAACCAGACGTCTCCACGATGAATACAAACCGCTGAAAGAACACGTGGATGCCCTGAGGATGACCCTCGGCCTACAGAGACTCCCCGACCTCAGCCAGGAAGAGCAGAAGCTCTCTCTAGAGTTAGTAACCCAGGGAATGTTCTCAGAACGCTGGCTAACATTTTCCAAAAGTTCTCTCAAAGTTAACAAAAGCATTCTTGCAGTAACATTAGTAGAATGTTGTATATTGTATATGATATATATCATATACATCGAAAATGTTATTCTTAAGTTGTTGAATGTTTTAAAAACCTTTCAGAATAAATAAAATGCTTGGATAATGTTCTTATAATCAAACAATAATGTTAATACAATGTCTGGACAATTCCTAGAACATTTAATATAACTTTTTTACATTCTTACCTCGTCTTTTAGCTACTTTGAAAAGCAAAAGGCAGAGTGGCAGACTGAACCCCAGGAGCCTCCTATCCCAGAATCCCTAGCGGCCGCGGCAGCTGCAGCCCAGCAGCTTCAGGCCGCACGGAAACAGGACGCCAGACAGACGGCAACATTCCGCCAGCAGCCTCCACCAATGAAGGTGCTTTATTCTCACACACATTAACATTACTGCCCTGTTTCTGTGTGTCTGTTGTGATTCACGTCTCTTCTACACACACACACAAACTCAGACCTCAGCAATCATATGTGAAAACACACACATGAAAAACACACACATCAGGCACATGAAAAACACACACATCAGTCACATGAAAAACATGTTTTGCACAACTATGTGTTGGCTTCTCAATCAACAGTGTTACTTGCACAAAAAGGGCCAGATACCAAATTCTGAATTCAGGTACCATAAAGTAAAATACTGTATTAATTCACTAACTGGTTCTTTGTTTACCAGTTATGTTTTGTGAGACATAAATCAGTAGCCTATAATTTGAACAGTGTACATGCTACAAAAACTAAATTCTGTAGGAATTCACTGTATATGAACATTTTCTGACACACTCTTGATGAGATCAATATACTGTGTGTATGATTTGTTTAATACAGTGGAAGCTGTTGAATTGTATTGACAGTGATGTAAAATATACAGTGTATTCATTTAATTGGTTGTCTGTTTTCAGGCTTGTCTGTCCTGCCACCAGCAGATCCATCGAAACGCACCGATCTGTCCTCTGTGCAAAGCCAAAAGTCGCTCACGCAACCCCAAAAAACCCAAGAGAAAACCAGACGAGTAACACACACACACACACACAGCTCCACAAACACAATGTAGGAACAGCAAACACACAACCCCAGCAGACAACAATATACTCGCATACAGTGTCCTGAAAAACTCTAAACTGGTAAAACATTTGTGTTGAAACAGGCAAATTGCAAAATGTAACTTTCATTTTAATCATAAAAGATTTGTTGACTCCACAGCAATTTCTTTACTGTGCCTGTGCTTACAGAGGGAACTTACACACATTTACATTTACACACACAAACACACACACTTTCATTTCTGAACACACTCGCCAGGATACTGGATACCAGGATCTGCACTCACAAATGTCCTAAAAAAACGATAATCTGCAATGGTATAACCTCAGTCTAATCTCTCTTAGTGACACACATCCTGTAGTTTGTCTTCCTGCTTCAGTGAGTTTTTCATTTGGTTTTTATATAAGTGAAGTCTTGATATTGTGTTTGTACTGTGGTTGTATTTAGGCTGTAGTGGACATGGATGCTGGTTTAGAAATGCTGAGGTGTTCTGTGTGGGGTATAATTATAGCGCATCAGTTCAAACTAAATTCCCTAAAATGACTTCAGTTGATAGAGACGTTTGTAAGCTTTTCAGTTAACTCATTTTGAGTAGTTTTTATTAATAATGGTATGATTTTCATATGATATAATGCGATTCAGTGTTTTCTCTTATGTTTAAAGTGCAAATAGTTTTCTTGTGTTGTGTAACCTCCACCTGTTTCTGATGGTAAGAGTTCTGTGATGTCTTAAGGGCTGTTTGCACAGTATCTGTTCTGACATTTAAATTTATGCATTTGGAAGATGCTTTTATCCAAAATGACTTACGGTGCATTTAAGTTCCACATTTCATCAGTATGTGTGTTCCCTGGGAATCGAACCCACAACCTTTCGTACTGCTAATGCAACCAGTTGAGCTACAGAAACACTTTTTTAATTATTCTTCATGGTTCTATATTCTTCTGTAATTCGGTTCCTCAGTAGTTCTTCAACAGAACAAAAAGGTTTTAACTTGACATGCAGTATTAAACACACATGCGGTGTAAGATGCTAAAAACCAGTGTGAGGTGATGAACGGCCAAAGTCATGAATCACATTTATAATAGTGCTGTTATTACTGTATTAAAATAGCCCTCAGCACAACACAAACAGAAGTGATCTGTGTGAACAGCCTCTCAGACGCACAGAACAGAGCTGACTGAGAGTTCTTGAGTTCTTCAGTTCATGTGTAAGCTGTTCTTTCAGCACTGGAAGTTCTGGAACTGAAGGAACATTAAGATGTTGTTAGTTTTTTAGGATTTCATCATTGTATGTCTTTTCTTTCATTTTGTGAATAATTAAAATCTGTGAAACTAATAAATTGCTAAACTCTTGTCATGATATATTCTTACTATGACACAATTTCTTTAAGTCAGTTGATTGATTTTGTCTCTGTGTAAATGTGAGGCTGACACACATTGCAACACATTGTGTGTTATTCAGCTTTTAGCATAGCAGGAAGTGTGTAAAAGAATAAAACGACTGCATGTATTCAGAGTTGTGTAGCTGAGCAAATGTGATTGTCTTCAGGGTTTTATCTTACTTTCCATCATAACAGGATTTGGCCTGAAACTAAAGTGGCTCGTCTGAAGCTCGTTACTGAGCTCATATGCATCTGTTTAAACTCCAGCTGAGCCATCCAGAGTTTAATCTCTGACACACACCCATCAGTACCTGTTCTAATCCCAATCTCAGGATCTGCCTCTATTGTCCTGGTCCCTCCTGCTGTCTCCACACACACACACACTCACACACACACACACACACAGACTCACACAGCTGGAAAGCTGTCGATCACAATGTACTGTAAAGAAAACCCAAAGCACTTTACAGGACAAAGAAGCACTTAGATTCAGATCAGCACTCGCTGGTCATGAGTCACAACATCCCAAACTCAGGACACAGGAAGCCCCTGACTCCTGAATACACTTTTCTGGAAAATATTCCATTATAATACTGGAAAAACACTTCCGCATTCATTTCAGTACATCAAGTTTTTGCATTGAAACTAATGTTGGGTAAGATTCTAAGAAGAGAATTTAATGCAACTTTTTGTCCTAATTTCAATATTCAAAAGCATTATTCTGAAAATGACTTCAATTATTCATGTAGGAATGAGGAGACAAGCCAGTGCCTAAGAAAATAAATTTATTCTTTAGTCTGATATAAATAACACATTAGAATCAGTGATTATCAGTAACAATCGACTGCTGATTCAAAGACACTTCTATGAGAAGCAATAAAACACCATGAGTTACATGATGCCATTCATGAATGAGTATATGAGTAAAATTAATCAAAGTTCTCCCACAAACAGACCATTTTAAATACACATTAACACTGAACTGTCTGTGAAAGCCAACTAAACAACATATCCCATAATAACCCTCCTGTTGCCTGTAGTCTCAGCTGGTTCTGTAGAAAGTTTCAGTTGTGCATTATCAGATGGTGACAGAGGGATAAATGGGTTCTGTGTGCATAGGGGCCTGAGGAAAAGGCTGTCCATGCACCTGCCCGAATGCAGAACGGCCATCCAGAAACGCCGGGGCCATCAGCACACTGCGTTCTGGAGGAAAAGCGAAGTTCATGTATGGCTGGTAAAACTGTGGCGCCCCCTGGGGGAGCGGAGGAACATATTGCTGTGGCCCATAGAGGTTTGCACCAAGCTCAGAAGGTGCAGGTCTACCATTAGTCATGGAGGAGCCGGAACTGGAGGTGCGAGATGGTGTGGAACTGTCCACTGAAGGTCCTCCTGATTCTAACAGGCTGGTCTGAGCAGCTGACGGCCCGGTCGCCCGATCACTCGCTTTGGGTTTAACACAGTGACAGCAGCATATAGACACAACTGATCCCACCAGGATGAATGACAGGAACGCGCTCACCACAATCACGAAAGGCAGATAAGTTGGAACTGGGAAGGAAGAGAAATGTGAATGAGATTTAATGTATGAATTATACAACTTACTTAAGTTTAAATGATCTTTGAGTAAAACAGTGTATAAAAAAAGAAAGCCGGATCAATTAGATTTAGAAGTCGTTTAATTGGCATGTTGAAAATGAGTCATTATGTTGAAATATTAAACACGCATGCACACAAATGCACGTGTTAAAAATATGAAAGCATATGAAATAAGTATGTCTATTACGTAAAATACGTAAATGCATGTAAATGCTCACCACTTTCTGTCGTCATTCTTATGTCGTGCGTGTTTTCAGAGTCGCAGGTGCTCTGATCCAGACGCGCCTCCGCAGACGTGCAGCAGTACCGGAGCGCGCAGGTCCCGCAGCAGTAGCGCGCGTCCTCCGCGTCAAAGCGCTCCGGACACTGAAACCCGCGGTGCCAAGAGTTAAAGGAATCCGTCCAGCCATGACAATATTCCCCCGACACCGCAAGAGTCAACGGGAGAGCAACGGAGAATAACAGAAACAACGTGCAGGTTACGCATGAATACATCGTTGCGTTTGTTTAAATCCTTTTAATGGCAGTAAAGTCCCAGACGAAAGTCCTGAAGGCTGAACGCGTCTGTTGTGGTGTGAACGTCCGCAGGCTTCATTTATCTGTTTGGCGCAACCCCCCACCCACCGTCCCTCCTCTTATCAGCTCCTGTTATCTGCATTTAAAGTTGGGGGTAGTTTGGTTTTGTGGTTGTTTGTTTGTGTGTTTGCGCTGCTAATTACTATATACAAGAAATGACAAGCAAATGATGAACTCAATCATCTCCTGTAATCAGATCAAAATCTTTATCAGTTTTAAATCAAGACTGAGACACTTTCCAAGAGCTTTTTTTACCAAAAAAGAAGTCTTGGCTGTATGGTTCAATAAACAACTTTTAACATCCATAGAAACTTTCGGTTTCACTAAAGGTTCTTTGTAGTGGGGTAAAAGGTCCTCTAGACTATAGAAAGGTAAGAAAGAAATGGTTCTTTTCAGATCCGTTCTTTGTGGAACCTAAAATTCTCATTCATCCAAAGCAACTTACAGTGCATTCAAGTTCGCTAGCACAATGCTCTATAAATCAGGCTACATTCGAGTAGAAATCTAACTCTATAAATCGAGTTATAAATCTGACTTGTATCCAAAGTGACTTACAGTACATTAGATACACGTTTTGTGTGTTTCCTGCCTGAGATGGAACATGTAATTCCTGTGTTTCCAGTGGCAAGCTTACAGGGACCCCCAGATGATGATTAAATACACATACACACTCAGTATGTCAGCTAGACCTACATTACTGAAGATATACATAACATGCCTCATCATGTCTGGAGACAGACAGACTCTTGTGTGTGTGAGAGGTTAAAGGTTACAGACACCGCTTGTCAGTCTCTGTTTACTTTATCTGAAACAGGGAGGTCATTTCACTGTCAACACATCTAAACCCACACAGCCATTAGTTACCACCAACAACAACCTATGAAATACTTTCTTTAAAGAACTAGTTTAACTTCATAACCCATGTTTTACACTGGGCCCAACAAAATGCAAAAGTTACATTAAATGATTTTAAATGTGCTATGAATTTCATGATCTCACAAAATATTTTTCTATGCACAATTTAATTATTTGTGTTTAGTTTGCCCTGCTTTATAGCCAAGAAATAACATTAATACAATAACTTTTGTAAATGTAAATGTTTTTAACATTCCTAGAACATTCAAACTAACATTTTTGTTACGTAATGAAAACATTAGTGAAATGTTCTTACAATCTAAATTATTGGCTGGGAATAACCTTGTGTCTAGAGTATGTTCTTCTTCTCAGAATTCTTTGCTAATTATTCACTTCTTTCACTGAAAGATTTTTACCTCTATTCAGGTTTGACCTCTTTCAGCTTTATCCCCAAAAACAACACACACTCGTTCACAGAAATCCTGTTCAAATAATGCGGCTGGCAGACCTGATTGTGTCGAGCTATTAACAGAGATTAGTCTTTCCACAAAAGACAGTAAATTGGCATTGTCAGAGAACTAACACATTAGCATGAGGTCAACAAAGCCCGGGGGTGTGACGGCTGAGCTTATTCAATATGAGTCATTAACTTTAACTACCTGCTAAAGCATTACATACA
>JAZGTK010004090.1:0-25415 GCA_036877625.1 Ambastaia sidthimunki
CTTATCATGCAACTGAATGATTTTTATATTTATGCATTCAGCAGATGCTTTTTCCCAAAGCAACTTGTATTCAAAAGTGACAATGTACTTAAGCTACACACCTCAAAATTGAACCCACGACTCAGGCGTTGCTTGTGCCATACTCTGCATGTTGAGCTACAGGAACACTGAGGCTCCACTACAAGTACTTCAAAACTCCTGTGCAGTACAAAGAAACATTTGAGTCTAGGCTTAAATTGCCTCTAGCAACTCCCATGCTGTGTGCTTATATCCATGTTAATGTTTCCCTTAGGCCTACAATAAGTCCAGTCAGTCCTTGCATTTTCTTTCAGCTTTATACTGTAGCAAATAAATCTTTTGTTACTCTGTTCCTTTGTTGTTCTTGTCATAATTATTTATGATACAGCAGTTTTTACTCATATCTGTATTATTCAGCTGAATAACTGGACCAGTGGTAGCTAGTAACTTTGCTGCATAGCAACAAATCATAAACGAAAGGACAAGGAAGATTGTAGCTAAAACTTCAATTTGAAATACTGCTTCAGGGAATTTTCTCTTTTATTATTTAGGTCTTTGACTATTGGTATAATGCTGGGTACACTCTGCAGTTTATTCACATCGAAAACCTGTTTACAAGACAAGTAAAGCAACCACTCACTGTTCATTATGTTTTTGTATATAGTGTGCGGATGGGTTTACCTGAAATAGTCAATGCCAAAGTTATTGGTAGTCTTAGAACTAGACTAGACTATGGTAGAAAAAGAACTTAGTTATCAAATTGGAACTGCTGATTTTCTGTCAGATTTTCCCATTTTAGTGAATGGAATTAATGTGGACAGTTCATTTGATGTTATTTTTCTTTTCTAATAGTTATATTATGGTTATAGTTATAATATTCAAATTGTCACAGCTCTTCTCATGTTCTGGTGTTTAAGTATAATTTAAGTACAATATAACAATGTGTGGCTTGTGTAATTTCTCATTTTGGACTCTATAGTTAGACTTTGGGTGTTTCTGATTCAATAGCATTAGAAGAGCAGAGACTGTAAATATTCAGAATTACACTACATTAAAAATGTATATGTTTCACAGCTTTTTCCCCATAAAACATTTAAGAGAATCCTCTTCATTAAAACTTTATCTGCCATAATCAGTCGGATACAAACCATCTTTTTATCCATCTAAGTCTGTCTTTGTTGGCTTCCTTGTATTAATCCCTAATCACTGAAATTTTGAATGAGAAATGGTGGTTAAAATACCTTTTTGCTTTCATTTGACTGTGTCTCAGGTGCATTGTGGTGCTTTTTTTTGATCAATTATTAATTCAGCTAAAATAGTGACAATTTAGATTCAAATTTCATCTGCAGTTCTCTGTATTTTGACTAGATAGCATTATGACTCATATGTTACAATTAAACAAGCAAATAATTCAGCATGAATCAACATTTGAATCTCAATGTGTTTAATCTCAGGTGTGTGTTTGTAGCATTTGATCATTTACAGTATCATTATGTTTTCCATTACAGTCAGCCTGTGAGAACAATGAACATCACACGCTACATTATGCAGCTCAGATCCACCTGATTCAACATCAGCACTAATGCTTATTTCAGACTAGCTGCTGGATGCATTGAAGAAGTCGTACTGTCAACCTTCCACAAGTTCCTCTATTGATAGAGGTGCTTCCCTGCTTTTATGACAGAGAGCTTAATAATTCAGTGACTCCTTCTCTGCCTGCAGACTTTCCTCTGAGCTGGAATTTTAATTTGATCTCTCCAAAGTTTTCTCTTCCCCTCTTCACATCATCGGAGGCACTTTTCTTTTAATTAGCTTCATTATTTTCTCATGAACATTGTCTCTTTTTACTTGTCCCTTCTGATACTGATATGGGAACAGATTTTGGAACAGAGTCCTGAACTGAAGCATAGAATCAAGTTTGTGAGTTTCTTTGTGCTGGACTTTGTGTTGGGTTAAAAAAACAAATTTAATGGTAACATACCGTTTTAAAACTACAATTAGATATTGTAGTTTTTACAATATCTATTACAATATTACAATATAGAAACCTTTTTGACTGATCTAACGTGCTCAGAGGTTAAGCAATTCGCTTAACCTCTATTATCGTATGAGGATTATTCGCTTCTGTAGAAACCACAAGTCAGTGTGATTTCATCAATTTATAAAGGGTGTTACATTGCTGAATTCCCAGTGAAGAACTACACTACCCATAATCCCGAAACGAGATCCACCAATCAGGGAAATCGCTGTTACCATGAAAATGTAAAGCATGTTAAAAAAGCGTATCAGTGACTGCTTACATGAAGCATTGGAAAGTCTTTAATCAAACTCCATACACTCTTAAACTAGTTATTTAATGCTAGTTATTTACAGTGCCCTCCATATATATTTGGGACAGTAAAAGAACAATGCTCTGTTTGCTGTGGAGTCAGGAAAACTTTTATGAATGAAAGAGGCAAAAGTACTGAATGTCACATTTTGTCACTGGCTGTTTTAAAACATAAATGTTTTACCAATTTAAGAGAACAGCAGAGTTTTATTATTCTACCTTATGTGATCCTCAGTATTGTGACAATTGGCTGATAGTTTCTAAGTGATTTGCTGTGTCCTGATTACATTAACTGTTTACATTAAAAACAGGGAATGTGTAGTATCAGTTCTGTCTATTGCTTCTGCAGTCTGAGTCTTGTGTTCAGTGCAACACACATAAGCCAAGATGAGGTCGAGGGAGCTGACTCTGACAGAAAAGCAGAAAAAAACGTCCAAAAATGGGACATTCTGTATATTTGCCTCATATTCGTCTTTTAATCATAAAAGTTTTCTTGACTCCACAAACAGAACATTTTTTTCTTTACTCTCTCAATATTTATGGAAGGCACTATATATCTCAATATTTTGCAATAGATCTAAAGAAATGCAATAGAAACTTTATTGTTTTTTATGTTCTTAATCAATGACTATATGTCAGTAGTTTTATACCGCTGTTGTTTTTGATTCACTTACATAATTCAAAGTGCAAATGTAAGCACACAGCTTCATTCCTATTGTGTTTTTTTTCCACTCTAGTTTACAGATACTTTTCTGCCTATATTAAAGTTTGTGATTTCTCAGATTCATCTTAGAGCTGATTGGATTAACTCTCCAACTCGTTATTGAAGAGAGTTTTTAAATTCCCTTGGAGAAATTAAATTAGGAAAAAACCAAAGCCACTGAAAAAGTGGGCGATCAATGTTGTGTTCTTTTGCGTTCCACTGAGATGGAAGTTCTTCTGTGCTTATGTAACATCCAACCAAACATGACCCCCGAAGTGCCCTTGATGTAGCCCTTATCCATCCATGCGTCCAGTTTCTCGACACGTAGAACAAGAGGGGCTCTCGGTAACCCTCCTCTTTGTCAGGTATGATTAGAAAATAAATTAGTTGTCGGATTAATACTAGAGGTTTGTCTTCTGTGAGTCGGAATGCCGAAACCTGGAGCTCCTAATGGAATGCAAATTGATTTCTTCAGCTCTTTCCTTCCACGCCGGTGAAGAGAAAGGCCGACATGTCTTTGATAAAAAGAATGTCTTCTTGTGTCTTTCATAGCCTGCCTTTTCATCAGAGGATATAGAAGTCAAATCCAAATCCTCTTACTGGGCAAACAAGTTATCGTATTACATTTATTGAAGTATTAGTGAGGGTGGGGTCTAAGTTGTTATGTGTGGCCCCTGATGGCTTCATAGCTTCACTGTTTTTAGACCTTTATATTTTGAGGTTGATCCATACACCATGAAAATATTATTAACAACCAAAATTGGTCAGAAATAGGTCTTTTGGGTATGTGTCTTATTCCCTTAACAGGCTGATTATTTTTGGCTATTTCCTGTACTTAAATTAAAATTTCTCCCATTTGAGCAAACATTCATTTAACAGGAAATCTCTTTGAGTGCAAGGCTTGTTAGCAGCACTTCCTGGTCATTGTTAGCTGCACACTGAGTGAATTTTCTCTCAGCCCCTTTGCCCCCTTTCTGAGAGCTTTAACCAATAGGGGAGTGTCTTGTTTCATAATCTCTTCCATTCTGAAAATCATGTGCTTACCTTGCCAGTAGAGAATGGCTTCTATGAATGAAACTCTAGCCTTGTATATGTGGTTGCCCATTAGCTGAAATGAAATTCCCGTCTACCACTTGATGTACAGCTCGTGTTTGTATCTATGGACTTAGATGACCCAAACACATTACTATTTAACAGCACAGATTTAATCAATATATGTAATGCTATAGGATGGCGCTGTTCAACTTTAGAAAACTCAAGGGCCACAAAGCAGGATCTCTTTAGACTCCAGGGGTACACGCCTTAATTGTTATTTTTATTCTTTTTAAAATATTATTGTTTGCTATATATTCTACATTTTTTATATTGTTAAACAGACATAAACAACTAGGTTCAAGGCTTAGATTGTGATGGGAACTGACTTTTTTACTGCATGTCGGAGACAATATAATAAAAAAAAAGCCTTGGAGAAGATCTTTAATTCTTATTTAAATAATTTTCAGATAATTTAATCAGATGTTAGGTCCCAGTTTACAACAGATTCCTACATATACTTATGAAGGGCAATGGTTGAAAAAAATGAAAAAACAACCCAGCTAAAAAATAAATAGAGGATGCAAATATATGCAAATTTGGCACTTGGACTGAATCATTATTTTTCAAACTGTTGGTCTGAGACTACAGACGCCCCCTAAACCAAATCCATTAAAATAAATTAGCAGCCAGCATTGCTAAGAAACAAAAATACTGTTTGAAAAAAAAATTTTAGTTTCATAATGAACGAAAAACAAGTCTGCTTTAACATGGGGCTAGATATACCTGTTTGTGAATGTTTGGCAAAAACTGCAGTGGTTTTAAAGCTAATAACATGCAGAGATAAAGAAAAGCAGTGTTATGCTTGTCCTGCATCTTTTAAATTGCTTTGTACAGTCAGTCTCTCTCTTGAAATGCTGCTCCCAATTACTGCATAGGGAGGCAAAGGCCACACTGAAGGCTCAGTTAAAATAGGGCCCTGATGTTACAGCTCTTCACAAAGTGACAGACCTGCACGCACAGAGGACATGGAGAAACACTGCTCGCTGTCACTATGGCCTTTACCTTACCACTGCTGCTGGGCTCCAGGAACATTAAACAGGTTTTTTTATTGTAGCGTATATATTTTGATGTGCCTTTGTTTTCACACCCACTGTCAGTACAGTGGACACTGAAAGGTTTAGTGAAATGACATTTGGTTTGAATTTATCTGTTTTTCTCTGTTTTGTAGTTTTATAGTTGGTTTGTTATTAGCCAATAACAAAGCTCGTAACTATTATGTGGAAAAAATTTTTTTTGCATTTACTGTGTTGTGGTGGATGGATTTAAATATAGTATGTAAAACAAAGCTAAGAGTAGCCTAGTGCACACTTTTTGTGTGAAAGCATTATCAAATTCTTCAAAATAGTTAATTTACAAGCAAGGTGTAATAGGAGAATCTTTTATAATCAGAGAATGAAATTAAAATTAACAGCCAAACAAACAATTTTGTGAATATTTGTAAGATGTTTATGTATTCGTGTTGAAAAACAAATGTTTTGGCTGTGTAAATAGGAATAAAAAACAAAGTGGCCAATCATCACAACACCACAACACTTGTGTAGCCAATCAGAAGTATTTATCTGCCAGCTGTTAGTCATTGCGTGTGCTGCATTGCATGTTTGTTATTTAAGGGTGGAGACATGAAGGAAGGGGTGTGTTTGTTTGAGTGTCTATTTCAAATATCAGCAGCGTTTCTCAGAAAGCGCTTATTGCACTTTCATAATTAATGAACTTTCCTCTGAAGCTGCTTTGAAACAATCTGTGCTGTATAAAACACTATAAAAACAAGGATGACTTCTGTGAAAATCAATCACATACGGGTTTGATGTACATAAAGAGATATTTGAGATTTACTAAGGTATTTGAGGAAGTTTCTGGGTGTTTGAGAAATTGAGCTGTGGGGTGCACAGACAGAAAAGTTGAACTAGTTATTCTCCCTATACTGAAATTTTAACAGGATGTGACCTTATTGTAACACTCTTCAGTGAATGAAGAGCAAAACAGATAGCTGATGTACCTGTGGAATGCTAGAAGATATCAACAAAGAATAAATCTGTTTATTTGCACATTGTTACTGTGGGCTGCAAACAACAGAGTGAGCCAGTGTTTAATTTATTACATTACTGGACCTTTTTTTATGAATCTCACTGGAATCATGGGCTGTTTTTACTAGACTTTATTAACATCCTTAATTGCAGGGTGGAAAAGCAGTGAACCGTCTGTTTTTGTAAAACAGCATTTTAAAAAACTGAAATGTATTGTTGTAATAAACCAAGAATATATATTGTTTTTTGGGGTGTTTGCATGATGTTGCTCAGCCGTGGTAAAAAAAAAAAAAATGTACTTTTGGGTAACGTACATCTACACCCATGCCAAATTAATCAAGAAAATATATTACATTGTCAGCTGTGACTGAAGAGCTTTTTAGGGACCTAAAATGAGCTGAAATTTCTAGGTTTGCCTGGATTGATCAAATTACAGTGCTTACTGTAGTTTGGAAACGCTCATTCAATGTCAGATGGTAAATCCTATTTCTAAAATTTGATAATAAACAACTAACAAACTTCAGCTCTAGAGCACACAGTGTCTGTCTCCAAGGCATAGTTTCTCTTTTGTCTCTCAGAATGAATTTCATATTTGTACAGTTTTCTTTCTCTCTTATGTGCCTCATTGCAGTTTATCACACCACCTCTCTGTTCAAGGCAAAGCCTGTATGAATAACTGCACCTGCCGACTCCCACACCAAATTTTGCCAAGCAATAAAACAGAGTCGACTCCAATAAAATGGAATTGTTGTGTGTGTTTGGATTTCTGTTTGCCTTCTGTGGCCACTGAATTATTGAACACCTGTGTGTTCACTGGAAATGTCAGCTGTTCTTTTAACTCGTGCAGAAAGAGCCATAGAGACTGAGAAAGCTGTCCATGGACCACAAATAACATACTAACCACAGATAACATGCTAAATTTAGACTAGTTTCATATACAGTATATATATATATTTCAAACTATTGATTATTAAAATAACAGAATTTGTAGTTTTTGTAACAATTGTTTCAAATGTGGTTGGTTGCAGATTGCGTTAGCTTTGCTAGCTACACAACGCTGCTAACTAAAAACATTATTCAGCAATGTGACGTAGCGCGTCAAATCGCTGCATCACTTTACAGATGCGCAAACAGGTGCAATGATCGTGTAGTGCGAACTGATTCATTTAGATGTAATTCATTCATATAAACGAACCAGTTAAACCAAGGGTTCACTGATTCATTTAAGCCCCTGTACAGAAAGCTTTATGTGTCTTTGCTTTTATAGTATTATAATATTTTAGTATATAATATAGAAATATTTGGTTAAATGTTGCTTAACTGTTCTGACATAAAATGACTTAAGAATATTTGAAATACTTGTTAACACTGATGCACTAATACAGATAAAAGAGGCAATAATTGAAAACAGGAAACTTTGGTTCTGGATAAAATCACTTATTCCAATTAGCTGTTTTGGCTGTTCAGGGTGCGTGAAAACGTCTGTGTCCCAGTGGCAGCCAGTGATAGCCTAAAAATGTCAGGATTGGCGTTTGTGGAGCTCACAGTGGATGTCTGGCTGGGAGATGGAGCCTGTACGCCAGACGACAATTCCACAAGTTGACAGAAATGCTTTCCACAGCCTGTGTGGGTAGAAAGACATCACGTTTCACAGATATATTCCTTTCTGTCTATTTTTACAAGGCTATTTATGTTGCTGTTTTTTTCTGCCATTTTTGGGTGTCTGGTAATTGCTTTCCCGCTCTTTCTTTGTACACGCTAACTGTATTACATTCATTTTCTCTCCTTACACAGCACTAGGTATGATCTTTCCAAACATGTCAATCATTTAGGGATGAGGGTCCCCAGGGATCGCACTCATCTGTTGGTTATTTTTAGCTGCTTGACTGTGAGGATGCTGGTTTTCCCTGTGGGGAGATAAGCTTTATTGATACAGAGACACTGGGAGTGCCACAGCACTTATAATTCACCCTAGATCCTCTTTATATGGAGAATTAATCACAGGATAAAGATTAAAGGTTTATTCCTGTAGAAACAAGCAATTGCAGCGTACAGAACCATTCTGGATGTCTTGATGTTGGATGTCTGGATGTCTTTTTAGTCTTGATGAATTGTTTGACTCATCCTTGATTTTTTAAAGGAAAAACTGCAGTATCACACTTACAGTGGAAGCAAACTCGGTCAGCGTTCCAGAAGGTTTAAAAGTGGACATTTTTATTAAAGCACTTGCATGTATTATTCAGTGGTATTCCATTTATTATTGGAACAGTAAGGTTGTCTAAATTGTCTGTTTGAGGTGGGTCTGTTCTTCTAGGTGGATGAATTTCTGCTTGCGCTTTACGGAAGTAATTCCAGTGAGTGGAGTTTGCTCAGTGCTTTACTAAAAGTTACGTCACGTTCCTTTCTGGTATCCACGTGAAAAGTAACTGGCTTACCAGTATTATGTTGCCATGACAACAAAGTAGAAAGATATAGACCAAGTGATTATCATACTAGTCACGTTAAATAACATCTTATACATACAGTATATGAAACCACAGCAATGTCTTTAAAACAGAGTGTATTTTAATGTTTGTCACCTGCTCCTGTTTTATTCTATTGAAAGTGGCTTCCTGTCTGGTTTATCATCATTGCTGTATGCTACAAATGGCACTGATATAGCTTAACATTTTATTTATAATATGGCAACTTGATATGAAACACATCCACTGTATACTGTATACTATACTAACACGTCACACAGTCATACACACTCCAACTGTAGTCAAAAACACATAGTTACTGCACACTGTTAAAATGTGCACTGAGTGTGGAAATCTGTGTGGAAAATCTGCAGAAACATGTTCAAAGTCTGATATCCTGTGGAGCTTTTTACAGAATTCTTCTGGTTCTGACTTTTTAAAGGCGTCCTAACACTGGTCTTGTTCCCACTAAACTCAATTGAGCAGTAAAATATGACCTTGGTATGAGATTGTGAGGTTTATGAGGAGCATAGATTTGAATTTAGAAGTTATTGGAGGTACAAAACCTGACATTGTGCTGCACATTGTTGATTTCAAAAGAACCAGTGTAATTTTGTACCTACCTGATCCTTCCCCAGCCTTTGTTTCAGGACCTCAAAATCTAATGTTCTAAGCGTTTGCCTTGGTTAGACTCCAGGTTTAATGACAGATCTAAAATCACTGAATATGCAAAGGTATAAAATGTGTGTTATTACTTTTTTCTTCTTTTACAGTCTCCTCACATGAACTCCCAGCTGTAGGGTTTCCTAAAAACTCTTCTTGTCTCCCATTAGTCGGACAAATACACAGTCCCACCTTAAACTCTCACAATAGGTTGGCCAGTTTTATTCTGTCAGACTAGTTGATATGCTTAAACAAATAAAACTATGTTCTTAGAGAAAATCACCTTCTTTCTAATTGTCTAGACATAGAGTTGGGATAGGAAAAAGTTTTCTAACTTTATTTGACAGTATTATACACTGTATTTAACTCTGAAAAAATGACATATTTCAGCTTGAAGTTCTCACAGTGTGCTTTACTTTTGCATTATGATGTCAGTGGGCATCAGCCCAGCCTGGCTGCCTGCTAATCCAATATCAGCAAAGTGAATCTGATCTAGCCTCTCAGCTCCCTGTTGATTTCTACTGGAATCCCAGCAGCTGCTTTGCTGCAGTTGCCTGTCAGCCATTTTGTTTCACTTCATTGCCCCATAAAGATTCGTCCAACCTCTTCCTTTCTTCCTCTGTATTTTGCAGTTTTGCGTGCATGCAGCCTGCACAGTCAAAAAGGAATCATGCCTGACTTTGCTGCTGTCCCTGGAGAGTGCTGCATAAGTGGAAACTTTGTAGTTTCTTGTCTTTGTTAATCCAAAAAGCTACTCTCCGGAGATGAAGCACGCCACGTTTGTGTGAGAGAGAGTTTGTGTGCCGAGCTCCCTGAACGCGTTTGTTCCACATATTAGGCTGACCTTATATATACTGTTATATAACTTATTCGTGCAGAAATCTCTGCCCTACGCCAACTAAACTAGCATTATAGGAAGAGTTCACCCAGCAATGAAAAGTATTTTATTTATTCGCCCTCACGTTGTTACAAACTCCCATGACTTGATTTCTTCTGTGGAAGAAAATATTTTAAGACACAGATGTGGTTCTTAAGTTCAGCTTAATGACTCAATGGTCTCAGTGGTTAACAGGTCTTTAAATAGACATTTTACCCAAAAATGAATACGTATCCTTCATTTACGTACCCTTATGTCATTCCAAATCTGTATTACTTTCTTTTTTCTGTGGAACACAAAAGAACATATTATGAGAAATGTCTCAGTGGTTTTGTGTCCATACAATGGGAGTCAATGGGTGCCACTGTTGTTCCTAAGATACAAAAAAGTCATACAAGGTTAAAATGGCATGCAGGTAAGTAAATGATGGAAGAATTTTTTGTGTACTATCCCTTTAAGATTATTATTCTCCATCCTCACTGTATCTTTTTTTCATATCCTGACAGGACGAAGAGAGTGAGCCACTGTTACCGTGTGGTGTACCGTCACATGGAGAGAACTCTGACCCAGGAGGAAGTGCGGATTATTCACGGGGCCATCGAGCAGGCAGCCGAGAAAGAGCTCAGCGTGCAGGGAAGATACTGAGCTCCACCAACAACCAATGTCTCTCTGATATTACATTGGAAGATTATGGCGATCAAGAAATTTCCACCTTCTCATGATGGGATTCACAGATAGTAGAGACAATATCAGTATCTCCCTGATAACTAATAAAATTATTTTTACAGCAGTTACAACATATACAAAGTTAGAGCCCCATGTGCATTTGTGTTAAAGAAAAAGTTCAACCAAAAAAAACTGATTCCAAACCTATTTGTTCTAAACCTAATTTTCTTCACTTAAACAGAAATCAAAACAGAAAAACTTTAAATATATATCCATTGTTGTTTTCTATTTAACAACAGTTAACTTAGGACCATTAAACACTATTTTTGTAATACATTCAACTACATTCTTCTAAAGCCACCAAATAGCTTTGGCGATAAACAGAGTATTGTTGATCTTCCCCTCTAGAAAACCTCTGAAATGGACTGCAGATCTTATATGGACCACAGAAATTGCACACAGAAGAAAAGATTATCAGAAAAACAAAAACGTTGTTAAGTCAGTTCTTCACATAAAGGAGGAGTTTCAGTCAGTTCCTCATAAAAATACAACACTGCTCCAGAAGATCTGGAATATAATGCATATGGCATAACATTTCTTAATTTGGAAAAAGCATTTTGTGTTCCACTGAAATAAATAAGTTAGTAACAGCATGAGTGTGAGTAAATAATAATTTTGGTGTACTTTTCTATAACAAACATGTATTGGCTAGCAAGCAGGATTTTGACCTTCTGGTCCATGATAACCTCTAAGACTGATTGCACAGACTCAACCATCAGAATGTGGCAGTAACTTTCTCCCAGCACAAACAGTCAGGGTTTACTTAACTCTCTGTGTCACTGTAAGGGCTGCATGTTTGATTTAATACAAATGTCAAACAGGCCTTTCAACACCTGGATCCCTGCTTCTACATTTGTATCACCCTAAAGAAGACGTGAGGTAGCATGTAATAAGCAGCAGAAATGAGTATGCTAATAAAACACTTTCTCAAAGTCATGCTGCGATAACATGGTAAACGAGAAGCTAATAGGTCCTTTCATGTATGTGGAAAATAAATTGGTGTTCACTGTGTATGCATTTTTTCCCCAAGATCCTATTACGATAAAATCAATGTGCTAGTTCACTCATCAACAATGACAAAAGTTCACTTTTTGCAGATATGTGCATTTAAAATGTACTTAAAGAAGACCAGAAATATTGCTCTCATGGATCTTAAATAAATGTTCTTAATAATGAGAATGTCCTCACTTTTACCGATTGTAATTGACTAGCAAGTAGCAAGTCATTGTTCATGGCTATGATGTAACTACAGCCTACTGGCTGCATAAAAAGGGGGAGGAGCCCAAATGAATTCAGTGTCACATGATTATAATTGTAGAATTGCTACTTCTATAAATAACAGAACTCTGTGTGTACAGAACAGGATTAAGCACTTACATTTATCTTGAGTATGTTTGGCAATGTGACCAGTGTGCCCTTGTAGTGAAGTTAGGCATTTACAATACTTAACATTGTTCTCCAAATTGCAAGCTTTGAACTTGTGCAAGAAAGAACACTTCAAGCTTAACATTATGAATATATTTCCATAAGCGTCACACTCAAAAGGTCAGTTCTGTTTACAAAATAAGCCAGGATAAAAGTGAGAGTGATGTATTTGTCATGGTATGGTAACCCACACTTGAAATATGACCTTTACCCCATACTGAGTAGTGAACACACACACACACACACACAGAGCAGTGTGCACCTATCACTGCAGCACCCAGAAAGCAACTGAAGGAAAGGTGCCTTACCAGCATTGGGAATCGAACCTATGACTTTGGGTTACAAGTCCGACCCTCTAACCATTAGGCCACAACTGGAATAGTAACCCAACTTTTTATAGCGTTTTTTCGTGAAATGGGCGTTTATTTTTATTGTCTTTCATTCATTCCTTCATTTGTTTTGTTAGATGTCATGTTAGTATGTATGTATGTATGTCTGGATCGCCCTTTTGGATGCAGCAAGAACAATATATTCCCATTTCCCCTGCCCTACCTCATATGTATACAGGGACAGATTGGAAAGACTGACCCCAACCAGTATGGCATTTGTCGGAACAGGCCAAAGTGTCCTCTGCATCTTAATGAGCCCTTATGGTGCAGTCCGTGTGTGTCGCGTCTGTTTTTGAAGAGTGGCTAAAGAATACAGGGATCTTCCTTTGGGAAAACAGCTCAATTAGAATCCAAGTAATGAATTTTTAATGCAATGCAATCAAAAACTGAATGAATGGGACGGTCACTGCAGAGTATGCGACTGCCCAATGGGGCCACTTCTCATGTGTTAATGCATTTCTTTTGATTTATGCAAGGTAGGATTTGATCATTTATTTTAATGACGGGTTCAGAGAACTAAAAATTTAAATATATGCAAATACTGATTACATACCCAAAACATACTGTTTAGGAGTAATTACAATATGTATACATACCAGGGGTGGTTGACATGAGCTGTTATTTCAAGATAATTTATCATTTACCATTTTTTTCTTCATGTATTCAATTTTTTAAGTAAATGTTTTGCCTTCTGTTATAAAAGCAACATGCATACTAATGATAAAAAAAGCATAATGTTGTTTAAAATAGGTTTAGAAAAACTAAAATAGAGAAATACGGTAGTATTCAGTAGTTTTAGTTCTACAGATGACATTTGTAAAAACAAATATAAAGAGGGGCATATTTGTGCTTTAGGTGGCTAGAGATATTTCTATCCCAATATGTGGGTTCTTTCCAAAGCAATTTTTGACGTGAAGGTTGAAGTTAATTTCTAGTCCATCACCCTTCAGCTCTACAGCAGTTTGGAGCATGTAAAATGAACCTGGGTGTCCTCTGTGTTCTCAGGTCTGAAAATGAGCAACTTGAATTTTGTGATTTTCCAAGATGTTCTAGACAGATCAATACTCACACCAGTGGCTGGCAAATACTATAAAGAAGAACAAGATCAGGGGTAATTAGAAAAAGAAAGGAAATAAAACACAATCTAGCACCTTCTTTGTTGTGGAAAGGGGCTTTCGGAGGCATGTATCTTTTTGGCATAGTTTTTATGAGGAAAAAAAGCACTCTGTATTAGCTTTTGCATTAAAGATCAGAACTTTCAAACAGTAGATGAAAACTTTGTGTTGGCTTTTGACTCATGCTTATGTTCAAATGGACATATGTGCACTCTGACCTCAATTCTGAGAGGCATAAATACACAGTTCAAAGTATGTTGTGGTCTTTCAGCAAAACATTGAAATTAATGCTGTAATTTTCAACCTTCAATCTACAGGATGTGTTAACCAGTTAAAAATTGGCTTGAAAATTAAAAGTCGTGTTAATCTTTATTCTTTATGTCTGTATTAAAAGCTTTAATGCAAACAACAATCTGGAGGAGGATCCAAAAATCTGAATTAAAGTCAGCTTGCCCATTGCTTGCCAGTAATCTTGTAACTCAAAGATGGGCACAGATACAGAAAATCTGTTATTATAAATGTAAAATCCCTTTTTATTTTTTCCTCTCAGGTACAGTGCAAATAAACAGCCCTCAGCTGGGCTTCATGTTGAAATTCTTTCAGCCAATTTTTGTAGGAGGGAAATGCAATTTGCTCAACCTCAGCATCTTGCAGTTTTCTTAGAAGTCTTGTAAAAAAACAATTAAATTAGCATGGAGACATTAAATGGTCAGTTTAGTAAAACTAAAATGATTCAATTCTTCACTTTGCCACTTGACAGCTGTTATGTTATGAAATTATGTTTTTTGATGGTACACAATATTCGTGACCAGTATTTGTGACCAGCATTGACTTTTTGAAATCAAACATTAGTTCTTTTCAGACATAGTTCAACATTTATTTTATGGTAATATCCTATTTTATGTTAATAACCTTATTATATATTATATATATATCATTATGTATGCTAGTAGATTGTATCCCCATAATTGCATTATGTCTGTGTAAATGGTTGTTCTCTGTACAAGGTACAGTATCTATTCCTCATTTACAAGATGTCTGTGTACATGTTAACTTCATATTAACTTCATAACAACAAATTTCAACATTTGGTTGTGCTTCATGTTTGCTTGATTTGTGTCTATAAAATTGTTGTAGTTTTATCACCCAGTGCTGTGGGCTATAGATCGTCTGTGTCTGTATTGAGCTGGTCAATTTGACCCAGATTATACATTGAACATCACGTCTGGAGCATAAAAAACATGTTTATCATACAAATTATTCAGAAATGTCCTTGATATAAAAGATTGAAAAGTATTACCAAGTACATTGGCGCAGCAATGTGCTAAATTATTAACATGATTGACAATATTAATATTTAATACATTTTGAACAGCATTAGTGTGAGCCTGACAAATAGAACAAACACTGCAATATTGTATTAGTATAAGCCAAATTACCATAGCAAAGATAAGCTACATTTGTACCAAGTTACTATAGATTGTGATGTGCAGCCTGAAAGCATATGGAAAGCGTTTTTTATGCCATGCCGATTTATTTTGCTAGCCTTCTGAGTTTCCCAGTCGGGGTATAAAGGGTTACTGACGGATCTATATTGTGTGATATATCACGCTTGTGCCTTGTGGAGTCAGTAAGGATATCTGATGCCGGTGAAAAGGGTTAATAATGACATTAGAGTGTGGGCCGCAGGCAATGTGGAGGACGCATTAAGCCAAGAGGTTATTTAGATCGGATTCTGTTATGAGAAGCAATGGTGCTCCCGGTCCTGCTTGCTGGTTGAAACCCATATTAATCACGGTTCCACCGCTGCCCCTCCTGGAAACTTCATTGACTCTCTCAACCTCACAACGAAAGAGGAGAGAAATCTGCACTCGTTGCTGGAGTGATGATCAAGCCGTCCCTGATTTATACGTTTTTCCTCAATGTTTAATTTAATGAACACTAGAAAAGCAGCTTGCAATAAATCTATGTATCTGAAATGGAAAAATGTAACTCAGTTGATTCAATATATGATACAGTCGGTAAAATTATATTTTACCAAAAAGGCAACTGCTGGCCGATCTAAATAATCAGGAAGTTGTTGACTTTTTCCCACCCAGAGATCCCAAATATAATATAATATAATATAATATAATTAACTAAACTTAATAAAAAATATAATACAATGTAATATAAATAACTAAACTTGTGTTGACCTAGTTTCATATGAAATATATAAAAAGTATTTGACAGAATGCTATTTTTGCACACAGACTCTATGCATTACCTTTCTGTTCCCCCAGCGGTCCAAGGACGCCCAATTGAAACCCATGGGTCAATGCTAATATAACATCTAACTCAGCACTTTACATGAGAAATGTCACCTCTCTTCTCCCTTGAGCTATTCACTCTTCATTACTCTGAGCAACAATGGAAGTTTGGGCTTCTCCTCTTGTCAGAGAATGTGAAAGAGAGCTCGTTCTGTCTGAGTTCACCTCTATGAATCTACACGTAATAGCACTTCAGGTGTGTGAGGTGGGCCTTTGTGAATTGTAGCCCCCGATCTTCCAGATAGTCAAGGGTTGGCGCGTCACGCTGTGTGTATGTCACAAAGTTATTTCTCAGTGCTCTTTGAGTGCTCTCTTGTTATATTTCATTGTCTGATACTCCTGGGTTATTTGTTTTGTGCTTGTGTCATCTGAAAAATAGGAGCTGAAGTAGAGAAGGGTTGGAGAGGGTTCTGAAAATTAAAGTCTCTCTTTGAGACAGAAGATTTATTGAACTGGTTTCTCAGAGACTTGAAAGTCACACGCTACTGCAGAAGCATTTAGCAGCCTGTAGGACTTTGAGGACATCAGCCCTATTAGTTTTGCAGAAACATCCTATACCTGATATGGCACTAAAAGGATTCTGAGATCTCATGTTGAGAGTTAAAAGCAGCAAAACTGAAATATAATAAAATTACAAACAGTTTTTCAGACGCTTCCCAAAAAGCTGTCAGTGTTAGATCAGAACGGCTCATATTTGGGTTAAGCTATCATTTCCAGTATCTGTCTGACCTGCATTTGCCCCATATAAAACATATTTAGACAATTAAGCAGCAATTAAAAACAAATGAATGGCATAGCATTACAACCAAATTATCAAACCAAATGGCAAATGATGCTAGAACTTGTCCCAAGATCATTTCATTGGATGTGCTTATATATTAAGTCAGTGACTTTAACCTGTATGTGATATTGAAATGATCTGATTTTCTAGAAGAATGAAATTGTAGAATTTCATAAACCCCTGCTTGACAATTTGCATAATTTAAATAGTCAGGAACAGAGAGTACCATTCCATGTCTTTGCAAACTTTTGCTTTTGGTGTCAAGCAGAATATTATGCAGACTTCCCAGAACTCCAGTGCATGCTGTATCAGTCATGCGGCTGTATCCGGATTGTAGGGGAGCGTCACTAAACCAAGCAGCGTTTGGAGTGTGAAGAGGCCCGTGAATATGGAAAAGGATATGAAATGTATTTCAAACCTCCAGGGGCCTGAAGTCAAAGAATCGGGTCCTTGTCATTGTAAGCAAATTCTGCTATATAAGTCTGCATTTGCTTGGCCACGCAAGTGAGAGCTGTGGATGACATCTGTCTCTGTCATTTCTAATAATACACTGTGATAACAGAATACATTTGATGTTTGACGCACAAGACTGTTGGATAGAATAAAAAATTAAAATCTAGTATGGAAGAGGTAACAAAACATTGAATATGGATTTTGTGAAGGGATTCACTTAATTAAGATTCAGATAAAGGAATTGAATCTATAAATGATAAGGGGAGTAAGTATTCAAAGCGTTGAATATTGTTTAAATGGGGTAACTGAAACATGAAATGGCTTTTAATAGGTCAGTGGTTCTGTAGTACTGTAGAGAGTCTAGTATGTTTGTAAATCATTAAATGTGATTTGGATTGGGGAACTATTTCAGGATAAACACATTCAAGAGAGTTATACGTAATTATAAACATAGTTATATATAAAGATAATTTTGTGTCTTTATTATTCAAGCAAAGAAAAAATAATAAACAAAAAATACAGTTTTGAAACAAAAAATCAAGATTTGAAAACAAAAATGAAGGTTTTAAAATGTTTAAGCTTAACAAAATCGATTGTGTTTTCATATTGTTTCATTTCCAATCTAATAATAATAATTAATAATTAATATCAGTTTATCACTATATTAGTGGCCTAGCTCGCTCTTTTCTGAACGATTTTTATCATTTTTGTTCCGAATGGAAAGTATGTGAAGCCGTCTAACAACAAGATCTAGGTTGAAACTGCCAGAGTTCTCTCAGAAGTTGAAACTGCCACGTAGGTAACGTCACTAGCATTAGCCCATGGGTAAATTGTGCACCATCTTTTCTGTACAAAACAGACACCCACTGCATTCTACATGCCACTGACAAAGAGAAAAACTGATATTAAAATCATTACAATACAACTTATGATTTTGCTGTCCTGAATTTTAAACAATTTCGTGAAGAGAGCGACTTACTTTCTAATTTCCCACCACCTACAGACAGCTGTTCCCACCGTGTTCAAGGGGGCGGGAGGACCAGGCACCACCCACACTGTCCATCCGAAGCAAGCTACCAACAGAAATCCACTCTTCTGCTCATTGAAGATCCCGCCCATCACGTTCAGTTGATCTTGCAATCAAAACTTTTTTCGCAACAGATTTTGATGTGCAAAACTTTTCGACTCGCAAGCAAAACTTTTTGGTTCGCAAAGGATTTAGAGGTGCAAAACCTTTGGACTTGCAAACAAAACTTTTAAAATAACAAAACATTTCAACCTGTAAGCAGAAGTTTCAGATTTAAAATGAAAGAAAATGAGAACACTTATCGATTTTGTTAAGCTTAAAAATTTTGTTTTCAAATTTCAATTTGTTTTCAAATCTTGATTTTTTTTTTGTTTCAAATCTGTATTTTGGGGCTTTTTTCTTTGCTTGAATAATAAAGACACAAAATCTTCATAGTTATACATCACTAAACACAATTTAGTTCTTGCACGAAAGTAAACAGAGAAAGAATCAAGCTCTTAGTATCCGCTGATCTTGATTCAAATTCAGGAAGTAGCATTTGAATCATCAAACACGTTTCAGATTGGAAGTCTAAAATCTGAATCATTGTACAATGATTCAGACTGAAGCGTCATGCAAACAAGTCTTGTTATTGAAATGAAAATCAAGCTGCTCTCCAGGGAGCCTGAAGCAACGTGCTCTGTTGTAGTGAAGCCATGAAAAGTGCTGAAGATTGACTGTTTGGAGCATGCAAGGACAAAATGCAGTCTCAGCCAACGTGCATGGAGCTCAACCAGATTTGAGCAACTGAGGTGGTGCAAAGTGGTTGCCATGGAAATTCAGCTCGAATCCAATCTGGCAAGGTTGCCAGAAAGAAACCCAGCTCGCATTTCTATCGTGAACAGATGTTACACGCCTCCAAGTGTATGAAATTTAACCCCACCTATAATTTTTTCTCTTTCCTTATGTGCTGTCTTTTTTGCCACAGCAGCATGATTACTGTTGCTTAGGCTCAACATATATCCTGCGAAATCGCATTTGTTGCTGTTGCAGCATCAAATGTATTTCATGTCTGCTTGTCGGTGGATTGTAGCATTACATCATAACATTCTGGTGTGATTAGTAGCTTGCCGTATAATTGCAAGCAGCATTATGACACACCAGGAAGTATTAGCAGATGCTTAACATCTCCTTGAACTACCATAGTGCGGGTAAAGTTATATTGTTTTCTGAACCAATGCTACAACAGCACCTTGAGGCAAGTGAACCAAAGGCATACTGCTTGTTCCCAAGGGTTCTTAGAGATGCAAATGCATTCAGATATTTACCAGACTGGCAGAGAATAGAAGCTTCTAGATCATACCATGAATAATGCATTTTCATTTTTATTGGTTCAGTCATTTTTCCCCTGAATTAGGCTGATGTCAAACCCTTGTTCAGTTCAGCAGTGTTTTATCACGGCAGAACTGCTCTGTTTGCTTAACTGTTCCTTCTGAGACAACTTTAGGGTTATACTAAAAATCTGCTTATGAATGGTTGACTTGTTGTTTTGGGCTAACATTGGTAATATAACTGGAAGGATGCAGGTATTCACAAAACAGTTCTTGGAAATATCAAGAAACTTAAAACTGGTAATAGTTAAATAAATAAATAAATAACAGTTGCTCATGATTCATATTTTTATAAGCAAGAGGCCACAATAATCGTTGATGCTTCATCATTTTAGTAGATAAGCTTTAGACAGGCTCTGTTCAATGCTCTCGTGTCTTTCCGTTTGGGTTTTGAAAATTTAGGACAGGTATTTTTAGAAGGTGCTGCAACGCTGTCTTCAGCACCAGCTACAGTCTTCTTATTGGGGGATGTCTGACTCGCTGCAGCGCTCACATCTCACAGAAACTGATGAAGACATTTTTCTCTGTACAACCACAGAATTTTAGATCAGAAACAACCAATGTGAGGAAATCTAGTTATCACTGTAAAATGGTGAAGAAAGAGGAGGGAGAAAGAAACAGAGAGGAGAGATAGAGAGAGAAATGTGTGAGTGAAAATCTGTGAGAGAGATGATGTCATTGTCAGATTTTAGTTCAGCTGAAAAACGCTTGAGCATGTTACACTCAATAGTTACAGAATTCTAGATCTATCTCTCTGTTCGTCCATCTATTATCTGTCTGTCTGTCTGTCTGTCTGTCTAGCATTATGTCTGTTTGTTATGTATCTATCTGTCTGTCTAGCTGTCTGTCTATTTATCTTTCTGTCTATCTATCTATCTATCTATCTATCTATCTATCTATCTATCTATCTATCTATCTATCTATCTATCTATCTATATGTCCGTCCGTCCCTCTCTCTCTCTCTCTCTCTCTCTCTCTCTTGCTCGCTCGCTCGCTCTCTCGCTCTCGCTCTCTCTTTCTTTCTCTGTTTTCATCCATCTATCCCTTTTCTGGAGAAAGAGAATTAGTCCTGTCTTGTGGTCATGAGTTGAGGTGGTTTATTGTGCTTGTAGGCGAGTTAGAAATAAATTGTATGTGTGTGTTAGAGAGAGAGGGAAAATTAAGGTTGGTAGGGGTTTGGTGGTTAAGGCTCAGCATTGGTAATACAAAGGCTGCTGGTTTGGTCTCAGGTGGGACTGATCTGTAAACTGAATTACGAAGCGATGGCCCTGCACCACTGTGCCCTCTAGCAAGGCAATTCAGCAGAGGTTTCTCCAGGGAGACTGTCTGTATAATTACTCAACTGTAAGTTGCTTTGGATAATAAGCATTTGGTAAATAATCTATAACAAAAAGCTTGATAGGATTTAGAAAGCAATCATATACAGATAATTTGTGGAGGAAGCTGCAAAAAGGATGGGTGGAAATGCCAATAACAACCTAATGTATCTGTAGCAATTCCTGGAAAAGACAAAATAGTTAATAGATCTATATGGACCGAAACAAAGATAGATTTATCTATCTGCAATACTCCTCCTCAACACATAAGCACAACACAGAACAAATTCTCTTTCTGTCACACACACACATTTAAAGGGCCCTAGAGTTGACCAGTGTCCCCTGCATCAGCAGCTCCTGTAACTCTGGCTCTGAATGGTCGTGATCTCTCACCAGCAGCACAGGTGAGCGGTGGCAGAAAAGAAATCCATTTTAATGTCACTTCTCTGCGTTTGACGGGTGCAAATCCGGGACTGAGGCAATTAGGCTTCCTCTCTTCCCCCAGTCGTTCTTTTGTTCACTCTCTCTCTCTCTCTCTCTCTGTCTCTCTCAAAACTAATTCATTCTCTCGTCCACTCTGTTGTCTCCATCTCTCTCTTCTAACCACTTTCATTCTCTTTAAGATTCTGTCAGTCAGTTGTCTTCTCTTATTGTCACCTCTCCTCTCCCCTTCATCTCGCTTTCTCCTTCAATGCGTTTCACTTCAGCTCCTTCTGGACTGTATTGTTCTTAAATAACGGCTTTGCTTTCGCCTGTTTTTTTCTGGATGTGAATTGTGTGGGCACTGTTGTCAGCTCAGAATGTTATGGGTGCTGTTAAGCTTTTCTTTACTGTGTGAAACCAGGCAAAAATTATTTGATATATTGGCTGCACATAGAAGACCTGAAGGGATACCAAATAATGCTCTGTTGATCCTACAACACTAGACAGGCTGTTGCTGCCCAGAGGCCCAGAACTCCAGAATAGCAGCACCTTTATTTCACTGCTGCAGACAGGTGAGGTAGTCAATCTGTGTATTAGAAGTCACAAGCTGTAAAGCATCAATATAGAAGTGTGATAGTATAAAGGAAGAGAATATAATGTGTACTAAAGTCTTCATGATGAGTTATTGAAGTATATATGATATAACCCTATGCACTCTGTGTGATTCATATGTCCTTTATAAGTCATATATTTCAATGCTTTATATATAGAATGTTTATGGTCCAAATCTTCCAAATCCAAATTTATTGAAGTGATATTTAAAAATATATATAAGACTTGTGGCCATTGTACCCTTACTGAAAATATATTATAAATATATATAATGTATCCATAAATATAACAATGATCAGTGATGGTGTCAGTCTATCACATAGTAAAACTTCTTGTTTAATACTATGGTACTGTTTAAGTAGCATTTTCATGTATGTCCTACAAGGTAGGCCTGCTTTAACGAATATCATGGTATTACTACGGTTCTTGTCTAGTACCATGTCCAAAAGCTGTATGCGGTTAACTGCAATGGTCCCATGGATGTGAACAACACAACTGAGGTTATAAATGGCCATTGGTAAAGTTATATTTTTATATAATTTAATACAGAGTCATTAAAATGGTTGTTTTTTAAAAACATCAGCTGTTTGTTTGTTTTATGTTTACTCAGTGTCTAGCTCTGTAATTTTATCGGTTGTATGCTGGCTTTTATCCACGGCTACGTAATCATTTCAAACATAGTCTACTATTTAAAACAAAAAACATGCTGAATGTTACACTGAGGACAAAAGACATAGCAGCAAGACAAACAATATAAACACCAAAATGTCTTTAAAAAGAGTTTGGTATATCTAAATGACAAAATAAAAAGACATAAGCAAAAAAGATTAACTGAGCAAACATGCTTGTTTATAGATATTACAGAGGTTTAGAGGGAGAAAGTTTTTCAAACTTTGCAAAGACAGCAAATGACCTAAACCACCCATAAAAGAGAGACAGAACTATGGAACAATGAATAGACCAGAATCAGATGACCTGTGACCATGTGCTGGGGTGTGTGTGGATGGAGAATATCCTATAGATAAAAGAGAAAAGGCCATGTACTTTTCTTGTGGGAAGAAAAATCTTTAATGTAAATATAGACTATTCACAAGCTCATCAGACAGACTTCAGTGTGCTGCCAACAAAGACTTAACCCATCCATGTAAAATATATATTTTACATTGTTAGGTAGCATGACTTTCTGATTCAGCATGTGTGTGTATGTGTGTGTGTGTGTGTGTACATAGCTACAGTTATATGTTGCAACATAATGCATTTGTTAATTGTGTTGTTCATTTGTATTAGGTGAATGTGTGGAGGGCTGCCAGTAGACCTCATAAGATTCATGCCCATTATGGAAACCTCAAAATCAGCCTCAGATATGAGAAACATCATGTTTACTCAAATTCATCCAAAGGTCAGTGGATAGCCATAATGACTCTCAGAAATGTTTGATAAAAGATTTCATTCATCAAACACACCTCGGTGCATTTTCCTTTAGTTGATACAAGCTCCATGCCAATATTCAATAGGTCACCATAACCTCTGAAATAATTTTTCTTTGTAGCTCCTGCAGGACACAGACTTCTCTTTCTGTAGAACATTGGCAAGTGTTAAAGATTGATGCTTTGATTTAACAAGGAACTGAAAGTCTTGAGGAATTACCGTTTGCTAAACGATTTTTTTCTGCCTGAGGTTCTGTACCTTTTATGGCTTAATATCTATGAGATGGAAGATGAGAGGATAAAATAAATGAGATGAAGTCCAGACTGAGCCATTTTTTTCCTGTGATGGCTGCTAATAGTTAGGAATTCTGCCAATAATGCCAGCACAACTCATGTCGGAGAGCAGCTGTTTGAATGCAGCCATTTGGAGGGCATCTTAAATGTTTCCCTTAAGAAAAAAGGCATTAGATTTCATAAAGAGAAGAAGGAGTTCACAGAGCAATATGAATCACAGTAGTTGAATCACATTTTTTAATCTGTGATCCAAGGACATTTGCTTTAAAAAGAGGCAGATTCAAAGCTTTTCAAAGTGGTTTAATTCTTATTTTTAATTGCCCCTTGATGGGCAAATCCTTACCACCATCCTGAAGAGAGAACAATGTGCTCAAGTAGTCCCTACAGCTGATATGGTCCCAAATTCAATTTTCACCTCTACATGATCCAATTTTATCCCATTAAGGTTGAAATCCATGTGGTGCATTATACAAGCCCATCATATGAGCCTGAGTGTCAACCAATCCATCTTCACCAAACGACATCAAATTGAGACATGTATTGAGATGGCAATAAATGAGCACATGTCCAAGCCTAATTATTTCAACATTACACCCTCTCAAAACCTTGTATAAAAAAACAAAATGATGGTTTCCTAGACGTCATCTCAGGTTCACTTATTTATGGTTGAAGTATCTTAATCTACGATTCATGGCATTCATTATTGGTTGACATTAGTGTTGGATTACCCAGCTCATGTAATTACATTAGAATTATGTGTTTGTTTCCCAGATGTGGCGATGTGGCCGGCTCGGACATATGCTACATGCTACTAAACTGCTTTATCTTCTTAATTATAACCTTTTACTAAGCTGCTCTGTGTGAGTTGTTACGATGAAGTATGCATGCTATTAAAAGGTGTTCCGCCAACACTAATTTAATAAATTTGTCCATTTATTTATGGAAAGTGAAATTGAAAGTTATTAGAAACCTCTCCAAGCCTTCAGTTCAGACTGGAAGCTGTGTTTGAGGGCATGCATAATCTCTCGCTGTCCAGTGAAGCCACGTTATGATGGATGAAACATGGATATGTTTGCCCTGATGAAGACTTCTGACTGGACTTGTGGAAGGCTAACATTACAAGCACTAAAGTGACATTACAATGTCACTACAATCACTAATGACATAATAATTTCAGGAAAATGAAATGTAGTAGTAGAAATGTCTACTACTAAAACCATCAATGTGTTTTTACAAATAATCTCAAAGTAGGTATTATCCTGTTTTACCAGTTTGTCTTGAATCATTTTCATACATTTTTAAATCCTCTACGATTTTCAATAGCACATAGTGCAGTTATTTAAAAACTGGTGCTTAGATAAAACCTTTTGCATAACTCAACCAGTCTGAGATGAGCTAATGTGTTTAAATCTGAATGAAGATGAAAAAGTGTGAGAAAAAAACATTCAAGCAAAGTAAAATAGTAAAACAAACTGCTGTCCATTGAATTCTTTGTATACTTACATTATCATTTGATTTGTTTGTTTGATTGGTTGACTGGACGGTTGACTGGTTGGTTGGTTGGTTGGTTGGTTGGT
>JAZGTK010004091.1:0-25414 GCA_036877625.1 Ambastaia sidthimunki
CCCATGTGATCCCAGCATGATCTGAGATCTTCCAAAGAACATCTGGTGTGTTTAGAAGGAAATTAAGGAAACATTTGTTTACATTTAAGTAGTAACCAAAAAATAAGAATTGTACATTTGTCCTCTTCATAACTCATAAACTTTCATAAATCATAAACTTTTTCACTGTTTTAAATTAATAACAGCTTTCTGTTTTCAGAAAATTCCAGATGTTCAATACAGACTATTGGACCCTTTGTGTGTATTATCTTTGTGTGTGCAGGTATGTAGGTGTAACCTGAGTGACACAAGCTCTGTATGACCAGTATGCAGTTTCTAATGATGTCTGTCATGTGCACATTTTCCTTCTTTCAGGTTACTGTGTTTTTTTCATATTTAATAGATGATTCATAATTCAGCTGCTGAGGTACATTTGGATTTAAGACTACCTGGCCAATTAAAATCTGACACACACCTTGCTCTTGTAATCCATCTGAATTTTAATCTTTTGTCTTTGTATATTTTAGTAAAAAAGCTAAATGAACCTACAGTTTGAATAACACTTGTGTTTCCCTGCACAGGACCAATGAACAATGTCAGCAGTACGGCACACAGAATGGACCCTGATGGCCCTCAGACACTTCACACTCAAACACACACTGCTTATATTTCAGGAAATCTTGTTTAATTTGTGTTAGGTGCATCGCTACTTTGAGCAGTGCTTAATGATTTATTCCATTAACATCGATTAATAAAAACTGTAAACCATAATATAATGGTTATGGTTAATTAGATATTTGTTTGATTTTATTACATCAAAGATACCTCATGAATTCCCTCAAGTGCAAAGCCTAATTTATTTTATGATTATTATATTGTCCCGGATAATTGAACTGGTGAAGAAAAGCAGTCATTTAAAATGCATAAGTGTGCCATCAACTTTCATTAAATGACTGTGATGGCTGTTTCTCCAAAGCCCTCAAAACTTTAAGACTGACAAGATTTTTTAGGTGAACAAATTTTCTTTGTTGTTTAGTTTTTAGCTTGGTGTGGTGATCTTAGGTCTGCAGTTAATTAGTCACATTATAATGTGATTTAATGCTCATTTAATGGCTTTGTCATTTATATTGAAAAAGGAAGGTGAGTTGTCACTGTCAGCAATTTTGCATACTCCTGTTTACTACGCACAAAAGTTATTGTAGATCACACACAACGCTATCAGAAATGCCCCAGAATTTTAAAGTGTCTGGGCAAATAAGGTCCCAAATAAATATTATTAATGATTTATTTTAAGTATAACATGGTTTATGCATTATATTTAATTTTGTTAAATGTGTTAAATTTAATTAATGTTCTGCTATTTCATTAGTAAACAGTGTTTTACAAGAGACAAATATCTGCCTACATGTGTGGTTCATTTTATGCCAAAACTGGAATGTTAACGTTAACTTTAAGTTGTATTGCCAACTAACTCACTTCTTGTAGCACAACACAATACAACACAATACTTGCTTCAAAACATTTCTTTATTTAAAGATCCCTCCAACTTCCTCTACTTTTGCTGTTGGCAGGAGGTGGGTTTGGCATGTATGTGTGTGTGTGTGTGTGTGTGTGTGTATATATGGGTTTAAAATAAGCCTGCAGCATGTTGGAAACAGAAACCAAAGACCGCTAGGGTAAAGAAACGCAGAAGCACAGGTACTCCAAAGCGAACAGCTCATTTATCAAAATAGTTCTGCAAAAATGATTTATCTGCCCATCGCCCTAGCACAGATGTCTTTAATGGGAGGCTGTGCCCAAGAGGTGCTGTTGATTTTGGGGGGTGCCCCCTGCAGACGAACAAGGGGCAGGATGAGAGAGACGTGGGCAGGAATGGGGCAAAAGTGCATGACAACTGGACCACCAATCCACAAGGTGGGCTAGAGCACGAGCCCCTGCGGCCAGCCAGCGTGTGCCTGGTCGTCCTGCAGGTGTGTTGGGTTGTTCTTTTTCTCTTTCCCTTCAGTCTCCACGTGACCCCTGGGAGCCCTTTTTCATAACCCATTTCCAGCAGCCCCCCAGTCTCCCACCTCACGCGAAGAGAGCCATGTTCAAGAGAGGATGTGGAGGCAGGGTCCGTGCGGAGAGGGGCTGTAACAAGCTCAATGGACTGGAAAAAGAGACAGAGAGGCCGCGGCGTGACATCTGTGTCCATCCTGGTCCTGCTCCGCTCTTTTACCCAGGGCCCAGCCCGCACATTCCTGGGGCCCTCCGCTGTGGAAAAGTCATTAAGTTCCTGTCAAAAGTGCTGTATGAGGAGAAAAGAAAGCAAAGAGGTGCTTTTAATTGCTCCACAATTTTTGTTTTATGGGACTGTTGATTCTGTGTGGGATTAGATCTTTATTTTAGTCCTTTATGAGCTTTTTGGGCTTCAATTAAACCACGTTTTAGCTAATGTTTCCGATCTGTTTCAGAATGTGACCTAAGGACGTTCTGACTTTTAAGATAGGCGGGAAATCAGCAGCAGTCACAGCTTAAAACAATTCATTACATCAAAATGAATAACTATAATTTTCCACTTACTGTCCCCAAAGCGCCTCGGTGATCAGATTAAACAATGAGATTTTAAAAATCCAGGCGCAGTAAGGTGTGCATGTCACGGGCTGTAATCGTCAGAACCCAGGCAGTGCTTAATTGCACAAGCAGCCTGCGAAAGAGGAAACCCTGATATATTATTCAAAAACCCAAATTAACACAATCAAACAGACCACAACGCCCGGGCCGGCTTTGTCATACCGCTGGAGGGGTCAACGACACACAAATATTTGCATGCTGCGCTGCCTCTTTAACAGAGCACGGAATACTTCATCATGTTGTGTGCATATAATATAATTGCCTCTCTGGTCGATGGAGTCTGTTTGAATTTAATTAGCGGCGTACTTACAGCCACAATATCCGGCTAATGAAGCTCATTTTCGATGGCTGTTGCGTGTTTTAACACCCAAGTGATAAATGCGAGATGTCATATTAAAAGATGATAAATCGGAGCGCTGCCCCTCTGGACATCAAAAATACAATCGGCCATGGCAGAGATGTTGGGGGGCGGGGTTGGGGGGGTGGTAGCTAGGGTTCATGGGTAAATGAGACCAGAGCGTTTCCCTGGTGGGCGGAAACAGAGAGCGGCATCGTGGGAAGTTGCGAGTGCATGCGTGTGCAAAGATCGCAGGAGGGGCCAATAGCAGGCTGCTGAAATGCCAAACCCACGCAGAGGGGCCCCTTATTTTGACAGGGCCCACAGTGTGTAAAACACACACCAAACACTGGCCTTTACACAGACACACACACCACATACATTAAAGCCAAATCTAAAAGACTGTGGACAGAACTGGGTCACGTACACTGAAAGTGCTCTCATGCACAGAGCTATATGGCTGGTGTTAGCAGATTATGAATAACATGATGTGGTCATATGTCTTCTTTCTTAGTGTTGGATGAGAGAGATTTAATAAAGCTGTCTGGCATTTCAAACTTGACCTGTAATTCTTACCCTGATTGCAAAACATATATTCCATATGTGTGTTTTTAGCAGGGAGATGCTGGTTTTATAGCCTATGGTCACTGATGATAAAATGTCTCCTGACAAATGTTTAAGTGACGTTCAGCAGATGCTTTTAACAATGTTTTGATTAGAAATGTATGTGAATCTGCTGTTTGTAAGATGTTTATCAGATGTTTGTACACATATGAGACTGAGAATGTGTTTTCAAGATGATTCTGTCCTTCACAGATGTCTCAGGTTGAAAAAGTCTCTTTCTTTCTTTCTTTCTTTCTTTCTTTCTTTCTTTCTTTCTTTCTTTCTTTCTTTCTTTCTTTCTTTCACATAGAACAACACCTACTGTACCTACCATGACAGCGAATATCACCTCCGTAATCCTGCAGTTCATTAGCCAGCACTCTTAATAATTAAGCTAGAGAAGTTCAGTGGTCTACAGAGACGTTCTGCACTAATGCTCACATTAACAGTAAAGGCACCGTGTGGACTTAAAAAGGTGCCATCATCTTCTCTAAAGTTCAGAGCTTAACTTTCTTCATGTCTTTCGCACTTTAATGGATATCTTTAGGTCTAACAATACAGGAACTTTAGGAGAGGCGCTGCACCTGTTTTAAGACCCTATTGATCAGTTGTGAGACGTGGAGCAGGCTAACTAGCAAAGATGTTGTTTGCTTAATTGAACTTTATGTTGCCAAGAGGGATTTACCTCTGTAAGTGCTTTTAAATGGTCCCTAATGTTTCTTTAGCACATGCTCAATTGAGTGTGAATGTAAAGTCTGACTGGATGGTTAATATTGAGTGTGTATCAATGTAGCATTCCAATACAAACGGCTAGCATAGCAGCTAACCCTGAGAGAAGACATCACAAAAACCTAAATCTGAGAATATGAACAACAATTAAACTCAATTTCTTGTGTTCTCTCTTACTCCTCTAATGTATCACCAAAATACAGCAGTCATTACTGTAAAAAATATGGTACATTTCTGTTAAGGAACATGAAGGTAGTTTTGTTCTTTACTTTATTCCAGCAGTTTGGATGTGTTGATATTTACTGAACATTGTGAGAAAGGCGAGTCTATGCACACACACATACACAGACAGAGGCTGCAGAGAGTGTGTGTCATAAATTATACAGGTGGGGAGCTTGACCAGTGGCCTGTGGCAGAGAGTGTGTATGTAAGCCTGAGATAGAGGGAAATCACCTTTGGTCTGGTTAGCATTACCAAAAGAAGCCGAGAGAAAGCGTATCACACCGACATCTTACACAACCTGTCTGGGTCAGATATTTTATTCAGCCTAGCAATGTAGGAGTTATAGTACCTCATGTAAAGTTTAGCTGATGCTGTCAAGTTTTATGTGTTTTTTGTTTTATAGTTTAATTACATAAACTAGAGTTTAAATAAACTAAATTAAAATAAGTTTAAAGTACCTTTAAAACTATTCATAATAAAAACAATTGATCATTACAATACAATATTTCAGTGTAAAGGAGCTCTGAACATGCATTGTTTTGTAACATTTTGAAACGTATGCATATTGTGCCAGACATTTGGAGTGAATACGCTACTATGTGCTGTCTTTTAAGAGACAGTTACTGTGTAGCGGCTCACAGTAAACCTGCTGTAAATGTTCTATCTTAACCCATGTACCGCTGTTATGATTAAACCTTTTACAATACAGTCTTCTCATAGACCTCTCACAACATCAGTACTGCATGTGTTTCCCTGCCCTCCTGTGTGCTTCAGCCAGAGCTGAGCTGATTCCTCCTTTTCATCCGTAATAATGGTGATATGTTGTCATGATTTATTCAGATGACAAACTTTAGCTTTCAATTTTTTAATCCTGAGGTATTAGTCACTGGTGGCTAATGCCAGATTACTTTCCAGCCATTCTCTCCGTGATAAACGACTGGCAGGCGGGCAGCAAAAATAGATCAAAACCGTTGGGAATGAGAGGAGGAAAAAGAGGAAAAAAGAAGGAAGTAGCTGTAAGTGCGGTAAATCATTTTACTCAGACGCCCAGCAGGGCTGGAAAATGCCACCCATCATTTCTCTGCCACAGCTAATCAAAGCCCACATGGTGATGAAGGAGAGAGAGGGTGAGACACACTTATGTTCATTTTGACTTTAACAAGCTATTATACCTGTTAGTGATCTGGAATCAGTGCAGTGCCATGCAGTTGTCTATAAGATATAGTCAGGTTAAACATGCATGATGCAGGTGGCATCTACAGCCGCAGATAAAAGCTCAGGCAGATGGAACAATCATCTGGAGATGATCGGAACAACAGTATGTTAGTTCATTTTAACACCATCACACAGAACAGCAGTTTTCACAGATGGACGTATGGTAATTTCTGTAGCTGTACATCTTATAGAGGTCATATCATTAGGAGTCAATTAGGAATCATTAGGAGTTCTTAATTTAATTTATTGTACTATGTTCAACAAAATTAGCTACAGAAACAGGTTAGTGAACAACATGGCAGAAATTATGTAAGACTCGACAGCAGTATCTGTGTACAAACAGCAACGAACTGAATCTCAATTCACACATAAAAAAAGGTTTCTATATAGGAATAAAGGAAGAGCAGAAAAAATGGTCTGTTTATTTCCAAAACCAAGAAAGTGGGTGCAAATGACCATAAAACATTTTGACTGGTTTTAATGCAAAAAATATATTGTAAGAATTTATTAAAAATGAATAGTAATAGTAAAAAAGCTAATAAAAGCTATGATACGACCTCTTTAAGTGCTTTAGGTCATCCTCATCTAGAACTTAACAATACGTTTTGCCAACCGCAAATCAGATAACTCATTCTATCACTGCACACGCTCACCTGCGCTATCATGATGACTATAATGATGTCAGCTCAAAATAGTGATGAAGGAAAATGTTAAATTTAGTACCTAACTTGAAGTTTCTAGGTCAGCCTTACCTGAGATTGACAAAGAAACTTTTGTGGTGTCAGCCTAGATCCTTAACAATTAAGTTACGACAGCTCTTTTTTTAAAAGGATGTGCCCTGAAGCAACCAATGGTTAAATGACTCTCTATAAAGCAATTGTGATAGAGCACAAAATCTGGGCCAACCGTACTTGAGGTTGAACTGCCAATCTTTGTGGCTGTAATCCAAGTTCTTTACCATTAGGTCATCACATCTCCCTTGTTGAAGATCATGGCCTGGAGCAAGCATTCATTAAACATCTCACAAAGACACAACTTAAGGGTCACTGGTGTTTGGGACTGAACTCACAGCCTTTGGAATAACACCTCCAACAGTCCAACAGTTAACCAACAGTCTACCACAACTCCCATGCTGTCTCACACTTTTCTGCTTATATAGAGATGAAGAAATGGAGTAACCAATGGTTAAATAGTTTTCTTAAGCACAATTGTGTATATTAAAATGTTTTCAGTCTGGTACTGTTTCCTCAGTGGCTTTTGGGTGGTTCATTTCAGCCCACCAGAAGGATCATATCTGTTTTCTAGACACTGATTGATGGTATGTTTAAAAAAATCTCTTTTTTGTGTCTTTTTATATTTTCATGCAGTTTAAGAAAAGAAATTATGAGCAAAACAACTTTTCTAAATCCCAGACTCAAAATCTAAAATTGCTTATTTACTGAACATCGAGTCGGCAATAGGTGAGTATGATATTGCTTTTATTCAACAGTTCTCTAAACAATAGTAACTTATGTTTTAGACAAAATTTCACTTGTTCATGTTTTTTGTCTTTGCCAACAGAAATAGTGGCAAAAGAAGCCAAAGCATCAAGAATTGCATTTTGCCAAGCAACACATGGACTGGATAACACACGGACTGATAGTTTCCTCTCCCCGTGCTACTAAACTGATTCAGCTTTTGGAACGCTACATGTCCAATCAGATTAAAGGACCAGAACAAACTGTTGTATTAAAGTAAAGTACATTTAACTATATTAGTTGTAAAATAACTATTGAATGAACAGTGCCTTTTTAAAGTTGTCACTATCAGCCACACACACACACACACACACACACATTTATTTTCCTGTACTGTATATCAGACTGACCCTAATAATAAGACAATGACGTAAAACAGCAGCAGTTGCAATATATTTGCTTCTGTTTATCTTTAAATGTCTTTATAGAATTACACATGCACACACATTTGCATACATTACAGCACAATTCCAAGCATAAATGCTGGTCATTTATAATTTAGCTTCATAGCTACACATGTCCTGCTCTGATATGCTGCCTGGCTGTCTGTGTCAGAAGAAATCACTGTTGCACTGAAATTGTAGTAATGCTTTATTTCCCGGGGTTATATTTGGTTGGTTAAAATTCAGTGCAGGTAAGGTTTTAATAGCTCTAATGCACAAAGGTCAAAACAGGTCCCTTTAGCGACCGGGCTAATTATTTTGATTAAAATCTCTGCTTAGATAATGCATTCAACTTTTAATTTATTTTAATATTTCCTGTCTTTACATGCAACATGAGTGGTTAAAAAAACATTTCTCGTACCCTCTCTCTAATCAATCACCCCCGTGTGTATTACCCAGGGCATTGTGCCCCTTCTGAGGGAGTCAACATCACTGTTTGGGGTCCCACGTGCAGTAATTATAATCATGTAAGTAGATGAAGTTGTTTGGCTATCAGCAAGTTCTCCCTCTTCACCTCGAAGGCCAACAGCTAAAAAATAATCACCTCTTTGCCATTCTGCATGTAATTCACTCCAATCTGACTTCATAAAAAGCGTTGGCTCTGTTTCAGCCTCTGGTAAGTGTCCTGAGACTATCTGACAGGTCAGGGAGAAAGAGAGAGCGCCTCTGTCTTGCATTATTTAATCTGTTGTGAGTTTGGCTGAAAGGATTGTTGTCAATTCTCCGTGCGAGGGATTCCTGAGGTCGCTTAGTCTTCACAGACAATCAACAAAATCACAATCGTCAACAGCAAAATTATCACTGTTAGCTTGGGTTCATCTGTGTCATTAAAAGGTTTCATCCGTACAAAAACTTGATAATGAAGTACACCACAGTCATCAACAGAAATGAAAGAGAAAACTACTACAGCTCCAGAAAAAACATTAGCAATAAGACTTCACAAAACAGACCTCTTAGATCATCTTGTCATGAACTGCTGGCTGTTCCAAGTTGAAATGATGAGAAAGTTTGTCTGTACATGCAACATGAGCTGAGCATTGAACAGCCTGCAGRAACATCAGATCTGCTGGATTCTTTCCTCGTTTAAAARCTGAAATGTGTAACTTTTTGATTTTGAAATACTTTCTTCTATCTCAGCTTAATACACAGAGACAGCTCTGAGGAGGCGATTTGTGTGTTGATTGTGTGGCTTCATCGAAACATTGCTTATAATTCACTAGGATTTATAGTTACAATAACTGCTGTAACTTGAGAGAATGCAGCAATGAAACATTTCTGTAATATTTACTGAATAATGGATTGATGCAATGTTTCAAATTAAGCTAACACAACTTTTCTGATGATAAAAATGTTGCATTTAAGGATAAAATAGGACTGGACGTTTTAACAACATAAAAAAAATGGAACAGTAAATTGGTTTTCTTTTGTCTCTATTTACAGTTTTACACAAGAACCAACAGAAAACAAGAGAATTTTTTTTTAGAATATAAATGTAGCATTCTTGCTCACATAAACTTTGTTCATTGTCTAAAAAACATGATGGGGTGGAATTAGACTGTATTTTTCTGCACCCATCAATTACCTGGTGGAAACTGCTGGTGTTGACAGCACAGGGGCCCCAGCAGACAGCAGCAAAAAAAAAGAAATGGAGGAAAACATAGATAGTCAGAGAGAGAAAGTCACGGAGAAAGTCATGGGGTTGAATGATTGTTTACGCTGTGTTAGCGCTTGACCTGTAAGCGTGTTTTGAGACTCTGTGTTCTGTCTTTCACTTACCACGGTTATGTCAGGGTCATCTGAGGGTCGTGCACCGCGGTCTCAGAGGTCTCATGTTCCTCTCCTGTTCCTCTACCTCCATCCATGCGTAACAGAACTTGTGTTTTTTGCCATTGAGACAAATATTGAAAAAACAAAGGGTGTTTAATATCAATGTCAATGCACAGTCTAATTTCCTATGTTATAGTTTTAATCTAAAATGAACTTTTCATGTTGACATTGAAGGGTTTTCTTAGTTGTTACTAGTGTTTGTTTTGAGTGTTTTTGAATGATTAAAATGGATTCTTCTTTTCAAGTTAACCAATCAATAAATTCTTATCTATACTGTATAGTTTGGCCAAATAGTAACACTTGCTTTTTTTTAAGGATTTTTCATGAACCTTCATCTTCAGTGAATTATCATACCTTTCCAAAATATTCCCTTGTGATTGAAGGGGAAGTGTCCACAACATGATTTATGAACGTTAATTGTGGTATTCAAAAATTCACAATGGACTGCATTGAAAAAAGGAGAAAGGGTCAAAAAAATTGTAAAATGAACATCTGGAAAAGCTATTGAAACTGAAGCCAAATTCTTGTCCTGGGAGTAAAGAAAAAGCAGTGCTGAATTTGAACTAGCTGCACCCTGGAGATTACAAAATATTTTCCCCTGTCAACTAGGCCGTAGGCCCTCTATTCCCCAAGCCTGTGACCCTTACCGACCCCTGGTCCACATTTCCTCTTCGGCTGGGGATGGTTTTACACTGAACTAAAGCAAGACATATTTGAATTTGATATTAAACTAGCATCAAATGTGACATAAATCACAAATGAAGCGGCCTTTGCATTTGAAACATTTTTCCGCAATGTACCCTCAAAAAGACGAGAAAACAATATGGAGTGCATTACCCATGGAGACTGCTGAAGGTTGAAGTAAAACCCACCTGCAGGTCCGAGGGCTCTGCTCTTGCCAAGACCCACACAACAGCCCCCCGACTCTCTTGTACATGAGAATGATTTGAACTGCTTCCAGAGGCTGTAATGATTTTTCTCTCGATCTCTCTCTATGTGCTTTTGTTTGTCTCCTCATTGAAATCATCCGTAAACTTTTCAGTCTCTGGTTTTCCTGCCCCGTGTTGATCCTGTGAATGTGGCTGATGATGAGAACAGTGTTCTCAGAATGGATTCTGGCTCTCTGAGATGAGCTGACGTTAGGATCATTTGGGTTTAAGCCGATTAATGGTGGTCAGCACCAGGTGTCAGCAGGATAGAAATGCTGTCTGACTTACTGTGAAGTTTGCAGGTGTAACCTAAATAAATAGACTAAACTTTGTCTTTCTAGTTTACTGTATATAAAGTTACTAAGTTAAGTAGCCCAACTTAATTACTAAGTGAAAAAGTGACCACCCCTGGTTCCCCTTCAGTGTGTAAGTTTAAATGTTGTTAGCTAAAGTACAAGCTACAAAGAAACTGCATTGCAACTGTTTTTTAAATACAAATTAATAGTGTTTATTTTAAAAGTAGGATTAGTTTGTAAAATTATTGCAATAAATGTATTATTTTGAATATTTAGGAACATAAATAAGTCTGCAGAGGTCTGTATTTTTAAAACATTTTCTTTACATATTGTATTGCTCAGAATTGCATTTACAGCCAAGCAAGCATATGCAATAATCAAATGTGATCAGCTAAACTCTCTCCCTTATGAAATCATATTCATTTTAGTCCGTTGCTGTGTGTTTGCCTTGACACTTAAATGCACAGTCAATACAGAACAAGGATTCACCTGCACAGTGCGTATAGCATTTTTTCACATTACTTACTGGAAATATCAGTTTGTTATGGAAAGCAACATTGTTTTGAAATCAGCTCAGTCAAGTTAAGTTTTTACTTTATCGCTTATAGTTTACCTCTTATAGTCACTATATACCTCTTATAGTAACTATACAGTTGGTTTTACTCAAGCACTGCTCTTGTCTACAAGTCAGATGAAATCCCATTGGAGCCGATTGTCTCTTTCCTGAATACTTTTACTTTGCATCTACATTACACAAATCTAGGCCCAGACTGGAGCCACTTTGTATGACTAACTGCATAATGGCGCCATTTTACCATGATTTTACACAGCACATGTCCCCCGTCTGAATCCCTGAACCGTTTCGGCAACATGCTCAGGAGTATGTTGAGGGATTTTCAGCATCCTCTGTGTCAATTAGGTTTCACTCATAAGGCAGGCAGAGGGTTTGCAGTATGATGAATGCTCTCCTCCAACTCACGGTAAAGAATTCCCCTACCGGGTTACAACTCCACACCGCTCTCTGTCACTTGCTCCTCTCTCATCACCTGTCCTGCCCTCCCAAAACACTGCACCTCCTCCCTTCCCTCCTCTTCATCTTCCTCTACTCCACCATTTCCTGTTCCTCGTCTCTTTCCATCACTTCTCCTTCGAGTCAGGCATGAGAACAGATGGCGATGTATGTAGTTGACCCAAAATACATCCTTCCACTGGGAGTGCCTTTTTTTGCATTTAATATGGCAATTGGTTCGCTGGAATATGGAGGATTAGAGGAGTAAATGGTGGGGAGAGACTCTGGTCTGAGTCTATTATCGTCAGGAAATTGAGTTCTTATTGGGGCTGTCAGTGATTATCGTTTTAGTAAGTATTTAGTGTTAAGCATAAAGAAAATAGTCAAGCGACTTTTACTTGTATAGCTCTTTTCACAACACATCATTTTAAAGCAGGTGCAGAAAATCTCACTGTGGTGTTGTAAATGTGTAAAGGTGTGTTTAAACAGACTGTTTAATGCTGCTCGGAAGCGGCACACTGTATGCATTTACACAGCAATTATGTTGTCAGATTGTTTGTGAAATGTATGAAAGCAATGATATGACATTTTTTAAATATGAAAGTAACTTATGAAATGGGCTTTGCGTTGAAAAGCTGAATAGAACAGAACAGAGATACAAAACCTTGCCAATAAAAAAAAAAGACTTTTAAAGCTCTTTAGTCTTTGAATTGAATTGTTTGAATTGTGATTTATTGCAATTGATTGCAATTTAGTTGTTTAATCAATTGGCATAAAAATGTAATTCGCTTGACAACCTCAGGACTTCTGGAACATTCTGGCATGGTTCCGCATTTTTCATGGTGTTCTTTGAAAAAAGAGCCACATAGCTCCTCATGGCAATTATTCGTGATTAAAAGCGGGGCCGGTTCAAAAAGAAGATTCTTCCCACACCCAGAAGAAGATCTCACAAACCACATCAGCAATCAGATGTGAACTTCTAACACACTCATCCTGTGCTGTAACTCTGTCATTGACCTCAGTGGAAAGAAGTCTGGACAAAGTTGTGTGTAATTGAAAACATAAGCTGTGTAATGTCACCAAGATGTTTGTGATGTGTCAAAAACAATACCCCGCTTAGATGAGTCCTGAGGCTGCGGAAACCATCCCACAACCGCGCCTTACGCATGAAGAATGTTTCCATTGTGAGCGAGGAAGAAAAACATGAGTGAATGCGTTCAACTTTGACTTGCATTTGACTGACCCATGAATCACGCTTGGTTCTTCCCGTCAAAAGTTGCACTTTGTTTCAAATGACAAGAAAAATGTCCATGTGACGTTCATGATTTCAGATTCCATTTCCTGTTTGAGTAAAATATGGCTTTAAGTGGGCTAATCAATCTATATTCCTGTTCGCAAACATACTCAGAAGAGCCCAGGGGTCCGGGAAAGACCTGTAAAATGGTTTAGCCCTAAATGAAGCATGGCTGCATGCATTACCTGTCCCCTTTGACCAACAAGCAGGCAGGGAGGATAGTGGTGACGTTTGATCTCCATTTAATGATCATCACTGTCTGCAGCATGAGCGATGCTCCCCGTGTTAACTGTTGTAATCTCCTCAGTGTTTCATCAGGACTGCTGGAGACACGGTCGTGTCCCCGGTCCCGAATGAGCCAAAACCACACAGTGGATTTCTCATCAGGATCTCACATTGAGGCACAACACGGCTGAGATCCTAAAGGATTTAGAAGTACTCAGGTTTGATCAATTTTTCCAGTGTATCAGTGTCTTGAGGAAACATCTCACAGGTCATGAAGGAAACATCTCACAGGTTTTTTGTCTCTTCATATGATGTTATTTAGATACATACTGCACATCTTTAAATTAAAAACAGAACTTTATATAAGAGAGACTTTTTTTGAGTTACTTTCAGTATAGACAATTCACTGAATGCTTCTTGATCTTTTTATGGGGCAAGTTGTCCCAATGGAACTTGTATTAATCGCTGTTTAATAAAACATGTTATAGGCTGTTAAACAATATAAAACAGAAAACCATAGAAAATAAAAAATAGAAAATATTACCAGAACAAATTAATGAATTGTTTAAAATTCTGACATCCTGCCCCAACCCCATCCTGCCCCATTTATAAAAAAATACCCTTGTTTAAATAAAATACAATCCAACTATTTGGTTCAAACAATTTGGTTCTACCATAAAAAACAGCTTACCCTTTCCTTAATGTATGCCAGTGTGGCTTTATTTGGTTCACTTATTAAGCATCATTGTTGAGTGTGTGTGTGTTTGTGTATGTGTGTGTGTGTGTCACTGCAGATGGCTAAGGCAGCACTCTTCACATTTTCTGGAAGTTCTGGGATCTCTTGGTAAAACCAGGTGGAAGGCAGTGATCCAGACAGAAGAAAGAGTATCTGAGTTAAGGAACACATGTTCTGTTGTTAAAACAAATCCATGATGTGAAAGAGTAACACACATGGCCTGTTAAACAATGACACAACCACCTGTGTATGACAGCAGAACTTCATAATACCCTCTTAACACAGCTCACGGTAATCCACTGACCTCAAACTCCATTTCCCTTTATTACAGCAGGCAGGGCATTCAACATACTCACCTTAAGCTAATGTGTTTTAATGTGCCCTAGAAAAAAGGCCATTGTACCGGCCCTGTCCTTTTAATGTGTGATTACATTGTGTTACACATGCTGACCTGACCCCTGGAGAGCAGCACAATAAATCTCCACCCCCCAATCTACTCCACTGTCCAAACACCTGACACAGCTTGGCAAAAACACGACTGCGGTGCCACATTTAATAAAACAGGGAATCAAAGCTGGTTGCTTTTTCCTCTATTGTCACATCGGCATCTCAGCCTTTTCATTCTCCATATCTTTCCCACCCATCACCCCCTTTGACTCAAACGTGGTCGCATTTCATTCAGAAATAAAATATTAAGGAATGTTAATGGTAACTGCAGATGGCCTGCATTGTTTCTGAGGTGGAAAAGGGAGGAAATAAAAAATAATAAAAATCTGAAGTCAATTTAGGATGTACAATGTGCCTTTTGTCCTGGCAAATGTGAGAGAGTTGTTTTATAGCAGTTATTTATTGCCTTATAACAGCAAATCAAATTAGTTCATATTGAATAGCGTGTGAGCGCCTCAGTGATTGATTCTCCTTGAAGGCTTGAGTTGATATGAACAGTCCAGGCCAAGAAAAATAGAAAGCGTGCGACCCTCAGTCGGCATCCTGCCGCAGGGCTACAGCGGTGTCGCTACAGGGTCACGCTCACCGGGTGAGGGCTCACGGCTGTTCATTACAGGTGCTAAGTGCTCACCGAGGACCAGGCCTGGTTTCACAGACAGGCGCACACGCTCCAAATAAAAAAGGAGCTCCGGACGCGGCTTTATGAGTCTGTCCACAAACAGGTTCATTCTTCAGACACCTCATGGGAAGAGGGAGTGCAGCCACACACTGAAATAGCCCCCGGGTGATGAAGAGAGCTGCCACGCCTTGAGGTCCATGCCAATTAAAATAAATCGTGTATCAAAATATGTTTTGCAGAGATAATGTACATCATGCATTGTAGCTGAATTTATTTTGCTCTTCAACTTTGGATAAAATGGTGTTTGGTGGTTTGTTATGTAAAGTGTAATTTTACCAAAATATGACAAATAATTAATGGTTAGATGACATGTTATGAGCTTTCTTTTATTTAGATCAAAATATTGGTTACATTTGACATAAGTTTATAGGAAAGTTCATATCTGTGCACTGTAACTGGTCAGCATTCACTATTTTTAGTTACTTTATAGCCCTCATTCCAGCTCATTTGAAATGGCCCTGCAGTCTGACAATTTAATTTTTGAAGATATCCCACAGTCTCTCTATTAATATGAGGTCATTACCTGCATGTACGTTAATTATAAATCTTTTAAAAAAATAGTTTAAATTTGTTAAATACAGTTTCACATTAACTATCCCAATACAACATTAAAAATGTTCTCAATGTTCTCATAATATTCTCATTTATTCTGACTGACAAATAAGTCAGAAAAAGAAAAATAATATTTTAGAAGAGATTTTAATACCATTATTCTGAATGCATTTGTTCAACATTGATTCAAATGCTACATTTCCAGATGACGCCATTATTTGGACCATGTTTCATCTTTCAAGCATGTCGTGTGTGTGAATCTATAAAAGCGCGGCTCTTTTCTGCCCTCTCTCAGACCTTTCTGTACGGGCCAGTCGCTCTGGGAGTTTCTGGTATATGATAAGTCCAAAATGGCCCCCACATAGAAACGAGCTCTGGATGTTCAACAACTCTTACATGGTTTCGCTTTACTCACGGCCTCTGTCTTCCACACACAGATGTTGGATACATTACGAAACTCGTGAACAATAAAGAAAGACTTAAAGTTCCAAGGCTGCAAACAAAAGAATGTTCTAATGGCAGCCTCTGAGAAAATAAAAGAAAGAAATTTGGACAGGTTTAGTATTCAATTACTGTGTGATTGAGTGTTGACATTTTTGAGGCCGCATGACAGGAAATTCATTAGGAGCAGAGCAGCATGGGAAGGATGGTGGGCCGCTGGTGGAGGAAATGTGGGTCTTGGGTGATTATGGAAGAGATGGCGGAGGAGGTCGCGAGGTGAGTGTAAAGATGAAAATGTTTTCCAGGTTTTACGGCAGCTACTGACATTAATTGAAGTTAATCCTGCACTTGCTATTAGCTGTAAAAGTTATTTGGGATTTACATTTTGGGAGAAAGCCAAATATACAAATAAACTGCTATGACACGGCTTGTTTAATAATATTATATGAGAAACCATATAAAAAATAATGTGTAAAATAAATGGATGTATATATATTTATATATATTTCATAATGATATTCAGATATCTCAGGAGGAGAATTTAAAAAATGCAAATGCCTATGAGCACTGAAATTTATTTTGATAACTGATTGTAAAACTATTCTGCAAACCAAAAGTGAGGCTAATTCTATTTATTTAAATTTTTACTGTAATGCTATGTACAGTAGTCCCTTAAAATGTTTTTTTCCTTAACTTTATTTTATCCTTTAATTTGTAATTGTCTAATTTTAAAAATGTATTTAAATATAGAGAAGGCTGTAATTAGTCTTTACTAATATTAAAATATTTACGCAGTTAACAGAGTGTGAGTATATTCTATGGAAACATAATGGCTTGTTGTCCTGGTGTGGCTTTTATCAACTGTAGACTCCAAAGTCGAAGCTTCTCAGCTTTAATGAGCTTTACAAGAGTCTTCTGGCTCTCTCATTCTCCGCTGAACAGTCAACTTCATACACACTGTCAACTGCCTTCCCCACCCTAGACAACCCTGAAATAAACACTGTGATGTTCCTGTCTGTCCCAACTGGACAACGATTAACATTTTCAAGTCATCCCATCCTCTCTAATGCCAGTCCAGCGTGGGCTGATCTGTATCGAGCAGAAACAGAGAAAGGACTTCTGGGCTTTTGGGAGGTAAAGGGAAGTGTTTAAGAAAGCACATATAATTTTAAGTGACAGTTACATACACAAGGGCCAGCAATTTAATAACCAAGTTCAATTTAATACCCGGTCTCTTTATTACCTTTACATTAAACTAATAACTGCATGATCAAGGGGCTCACTCTGTGCTATTATGATATAAATAATTAGCAAGCAATTATACTTGTTGCAAATTTTGTACACCCCATGAAACAGTAATTAGGGTTTCTGGTACTATTTGAATGCTCCAGTGATTCATTATTATATGCATGAATATTAAAAGTTGCTGCCTTAATATAAAATACATTTATCTGTAATGCAAAATGAAACAATTTTATAGTCAAATTTGTATTGATTTTGCCTTTATTAGCAGTTTGACCTTTAATATTAAATTAGCTATGAAACTGCTGTATTGAAAAATGTACAGTTTAAAAAAATTGTGAATTGTGGGGAAAGAAATGTCAAACAGAAAGAATTGATGATGAACTGGTGATCTGTCAAAACCATAATCTGCACTATATATTATGTATTATTTAGTCTGTAGTTTATTTAGTCTAACTTTCTGAAGTTTATATTCTTAACTTTCAGTATCGCAGGGTATGTTACTGAAAACGTATTACTGCAAAATTTAACACTTCAAAAACTCAAGCTTGTTTTCCTTTGTAGAGCGGCTCATGAGTACAACAGATTGTAGGCAAGGCCGCTTGAACAGATGTTCATAAAAAGTTGAATGTATTCCTTGTGATGGTCCGGCTGTTGAAGTGGAGGTACGCGGTATAAAAGTTCAAAGACAAGCTGGAAAATAAGAGCGTAACTCACTCTCATCGCTCACAGTGTTTTAGAGGCTGGAGAGAGATGCAGATGGGCACATCCTCAGGTAACGAGCACGTCTTTTCCTTCATGCATATTCCTTCAGCTTTAATCCAACCGGACAGCTCTTGTCAATCTAACTGTCTTCTCCTCTCATTTTTAAAAATTATTAAATTTATTTTTTCATCAGTTGTTTATTTAATTATTTATTAACCACAAGTGCGAGGGGCTTAGCGGTGTCTTGGAGGAAGATGCAGGCCCTGAAGACCTTGTAAGGATTGTTTCTAACATGTTTTCTGGTGAGGATTTTGGAACTCTATCTCAGCTAATCACGATGGAACCTATTAGCACTTGACATTTTTATCCGGCAGCCAAAGACTTTGTGTCTCCGGTGCAGGAGGCTAACGGCCATGGATGGTGTTGCGGGGCTCACAGGCCTGTGCTCGGGAACCTCTGGGCCCACCTGAAATCCGATACCTGAGCCCCCACGCCCAGGCACCATTGATTTCTTGTCAGCCACAGAACTTCTCAGCTTGTGTTGAGGGTTGAAGAGGGAGATGGAAAGAGAAACAAAAAAAAACATTGGAGGGGGTGAGAGAAATCTTAATTAGAAGAGGGGGTGGTGCTGAGGGGGATTTACCGAACCTGGGTTCAGCTTTAGGGATCTTGTCAGTGAAATAAAGGTATGTAGAAGGAGAGAGAGATTATAGCGCTGGAAAGAGAGAGAAATTAGAGAGAGAGAGAGCGGTAGGCTGAGGTGATGAGAGGTGTAGAGTTGCTTGTTTTCCTGTGTTTTGGGGTGGGGGTGTCAGCCTGAGGGGTGGGCCCTCTATGGACTTACACTGTTGAACTCATTACCAAGCATTACCCACTAAGAAAACACTCCACTCTTCTAATTGCCCAATTTAGGACTGCAGATGGTCAAACACGGTTTAGCTAAACCTGGACCTGCTTACAACGTTTTTCTCTAACACGTTTTTTCCCACCCAAGCACCTTCTCCACAAATGTGGTGCTGGAACCAGTACCTGAAACCAAACCATTTTGCACGTTTTCACCACCACAAACATGATTCTAGGCTGAAAAAATTGGCTATACAGCAGCAGTTACATATACATTTGTTATGTGAAATTGTCCTCATAGCTCATATATGTTTGTATTTCATGCATGTACACAGCAAGCTTTTATTGCATTTGTGCATGACAGCAGAGAGAGAAAATGTCTTTACAAAATTAAGCACTGGTGAAGATTTAGTATATTATATAATTTTATTTAATATATTGATATACCAACTACAACATACTATTTAATTACATGCATTTAATTACATGCTATAATGATATTTAATATTTTAAATTAAATCTCTCTTACATACCGCACAGTTATTTACACATGCATGAATGCATCATTATTTTTAATACTGAATTTACATTTTTTATATTAAAATAATTTTTTTTTAAATTAAATCATAATCAAACGCAGTTCATGATGGTATAAAGTCACTGAATCAAATTATTTTAAATTATTATTTCTATCGCCATTTCTGTTTAAAATATAAAGTTGCCGGTTACTTTGTACTCTACGTTTGTTAGTCAAATAATTTGTGTACCCTCTAGTGTACAAATAACAAACTGGTAGTTATCATGTAAAATAAATGGCTTAATCTAATTAGTCTAACAGTGTTTTGCAGTCTAGTGTGAATATCACACATTCGTTATTCATTTGTCATACATTCATCATATAACTCTTTACATTCTCTGTCACACCTGCAGCACAGCTGACATTTCTGGAGAGAGAGTCTTACAGCACGATCCATTGGTTGATCACAACGCAGCCGTGCAGAGCACCGCAAAATTGTTTTACAATTATTTTATTATTATTATTTTTTACAGAGTGCTGCATTAAGCACAAAATACACACCGAGAGCATGACGCACAGTTTCAGAACTGAAAATGCTTAAACACTAGTAAAAATGTACGATTATTGACAAGCGTATCCTGACATGACACATTGTGCTGTAAAGAATACTGCCTTTCGTGACTACAGTCCCTTTGTGAGTTCTTGGCACTTACCAGCTATATTAATGCTATACTTACTATACTATACTTACTATATATTAATAAATACAGACAGACTGTGTGTAGAAAATGACAGGAATCAAAACTCTGTCCAGTACGAAAAACAAAGTTATTGCAATTTGTGTAATTTGTTATTGCCAATTTGTGTAAAATTTGGAAAGTTATTGCAAATTTCATGCACACCCTTCTTATCAATGTCTTTTATTCAAACTTGTATTATTTTGTGAAATAAGCTGTTTAATATAAAGGGTGTTAGATTGTAGCTGTTAAATGTTAATATAGTACTAATATTGTTAATATTGTACAGTATATACTAAAATAATATAATATACAACGTGTGTGAGTCCAGGAAGAGCTGGTACACAGAACAATGTTTATTGTTTGCTATTGGTTATTGTAATGTTTGGAAGGTAATCATGCCATTGTTTGGCTGTCGTGTCAGTGAGAACGCAGGCTGATATCACAGGTTCCATTATGTTGGGAAAGCAGTACGAGTTTCATTCTGTTGCTTGGCTTGTGGTGATCAATCCAACAATGTTTCTTTAATTATTTTGCAAACAATTACTAATGCTAAATTATTTGACCTGACCCCACCCTTCTCCATTCCTGTGAGCTCTTTAACACCTTCACTTCAAATACCCACCAACCTCCCAACACGCTCGCTGCCCTTTGCCTCCAGTGGGCCAAGTGCATTATACTGGAAGCTTTAACCTGACTTTAAAACCGCAAGAAACTTCTCAGACAAATAGCACAATTAGCTCAGTGCGCAAAAAGAGCCGAGCCCTCTCGACACTGGGGACCAATCCTGCCTCACACATTTCTGATCGGCACACAGGCAAATGATGTCACACTCCGCAATGCTGTTTAAAGAGGTGTGCATTTATGAGGGGTCAGATGTTGTAATGACTGCTTGAGTCCAGCCCTTACGGAACATCTGAACTTTATATGATATTACAATCCGAAACGTTTAAAGCTGTTAAATTGTCTCTCTACAAGGGTTTAGCGAATGGAAAAGAAGGGAAAATTCATAAAAATTTACGGCCGACCACAGAGGCAGCACTTTGAGAGGCATATATTTTGGTCAAAATTAGCCGAACTGCTTTGAGCACAAACTGGGTCAGTTTAAACCTTGTTCCAACAATTAGATTTAAAATGCGACGCAGCTCCTTCCTTGATCCAATCCAGCTGTGACTAAAGACTAAAATGAGGGCTGATGGGTTTGTCAACACGTAATCTGCTCGTTTATGAGGAAAATTAATGTTTCTGATGTAAACACAGCAGACGCAAAGCCCACATCTATCTTGGCTGAGGGATGTGGTCCACCGACAGGTTGGGAGGAGGAATTACACGCACGAGCACCACGGCCGCTCATAAATCACTGCCGCCCAGGTACGGCATGAAAGCCCAGCGGTAGCTGTCAGCCTCCGATTTACAGCCATCCACTGCTTTGCTTTCCATTAAATTATATGTACATGAGACTTGTACTAGCATGGCAAGAGGGCCAAAGAATTTATGAAAGGAAATAGCCGTACATTACTTCTCTATTTTATTGTATTTTCCAGGGAAAGTGTCACGTTCCATCGTTTGGTGGGAACTGGGCAGAGGAAGCAGGAAGGGGAGCTGATGACAACATCTGGTTGTGATTTTAGGGGTGCAAGTGAAATATGAAATTGAAACGAGCTTCGCAGAAATACGTGTTTCAGCAGCTGCTGCTAAGGGCAATTTATTACAATTAATATCATCATAGTGTTACTGTTTGAGCGACAAAATTATTTGGTTTTAATTTTCCATTGATTTTTTCCTTGTCCTGTTTGGGACTTTTCCAGACCACAAAGTAATCAGCTTGTTGTCAGCATGACTGTCTCTTACCTGCTGCAGAGTGTGAATCACTTACTGAAATCTTGGCCTTGAAGCAGAAGCTGTCACCAGAAATGAAGAGCTTTGGACCACAGTTAAAGCGAGGTATGGATACCATATCATATTTTGATGATATTGTCAGCATGTAACTACATGCAAAGCAGGTCTGTTTCAGTAATTCAGCTTGAAATTGAATCTAAGCTTATCTAAGCAACATACATCATATTTAATTTAATACACGGATTTTATACATTTCAAGACCCATTAACATATTTTGAGCTTGATTTAAAGTGCCAAAAAACACTGAGTTGCACTGCATGCATGTCTGTACCTTGTGTTTTTGTGTGTGTGTTCTGAGTTTAACTGTGTTATGTGGTGTTAACTCCAAATTTAACGCGTGTAACTCAACACAATTTGTGATTGCAGTCAAAAATGTTTCATTAAATTTTAATTAGTTTGGAGTTTCACTTCTGTATGGGGGTCCGGGGAGATGCAAAGACTGGGGAATATTTGTAGGAGCGCAAAAACTTTGAGACATCTTCAGATCTTTTGTCTTTCTAATAACACTCACTTTATTGTCCCTTAATTTCTCATAAAGGACCGTTCTTCCATCTCCCTCTGCTGTGGATTTGCCCTATACACAGAGTCTCCTGTGATATGGGCACATATCTGTTACCCTGGCAGGCAATTAGAATGAATAATCCAGCAATTGGGGATCAAAAGAACAATCTTTCACACTCAAAGAAAAATAAAGTGGAGCTTTTTTAGATAAAGGTATTAATTTACATATAAGATGCTGTGTTTGGGGCGGGGCCCTGGAGGCAGGGGCCTCTGGGGACGTTACATCTCTGTTATGCTCAGTAGAAGAAGTGGTAGAGGTAGCTCAGAAGTCTTATGTAACAAAGAGTTTGCTGGATGCAAGAACCATCTTTAGCTTGTCTGTTCAATTCTGATCAACTGTCTTTATGCATTTATTTTTCTTATGTGTATGTTTGGAATGATGCTGGTTTGGTTAAAATTGTAAAGCCATTGTCAAATGCAATGTGTACTGATTAAATAAAGTTTTTTTTTTTATTGCTATTTACAAAATATATATTTGAGATTTATATATTATGAGATTTAATTAAAATTATTTTATATATCTTTTAATTAATTACTAAAAAAAAATGTTAGCACTGAAGTAAGTCAATAATTTGCATGTAAAATTAACATGAAACATTTTAAATGAAAGTAATTAACCTGCATTTAGAAATTTTACAACTAGTTTCTGAGTGCATAACTGGAGTGAAACTGTTGGCCTCTGCTGCAGTGTGTTCCTCTGTGCATCAGCAAAAACAGCCGCAGTCCACAGCATGTTTATATATATATATATATATATATATATATATTCATACATATTTTAATTGTGAATAAACTGAAACTGGCATTGATGAATGACTGGGGAGTTTAGAAAGAGAGAAGCATTTGATGTTATGTGAAATCTGAGGCTGTTACAGTAATGAAACGGGAGTTGATTTTATTTTTTAAACTTTATTTGCCTGAACCGCTTGTTCTGATAGTTCTGACCAGTTGACCTCTTCCCACAGACCCATTTCAACGTAACACCGCTGTGCACGCGCTAAACGTTCCCCTGCACAGCCTGAAGGTGCAAATGTTCTTCATTCCGCCCCGCTGACCTGTGACCCCTAGCTAGGAGGTTAATGCTAGGCCACCTCCCCTGACATGAAGACACACACACACACACACACAGATGCACAAACAATATAAAGTAGTTAAATAACACATTTGTAGGACTGTTTAGCATCAGCATGTTCATCTTTAAAACAAAATTATCAGTATGTATGTGCTTATCAATGTATGTATATGTCACAATTTGTTAGCATAGAAAGACAGACAGACATTGTTGAGATTGTAAGAAGTGTAACAGGATATTCAATGGAAAAAAATGTGGGGCTGGAATTTAATCCAACGGGAATTGATTGGATTGTGAAAGTGATCTCTGTTTGACAGCTGGTTAGAGGGAAGAGGTACAATAATAAGAGAACTTGTGATGTCAGCTGAAAGATGTTTTGGTTAAAAATTATGAAGACAAACCTTTCCGTAACATGCACCTATAAATTGTTCACAATGATCAAAAACATGCATTAGAAATATAAGCAGTTAATTATGAAGGAAAAAAATTATTAAGAGAAATCAAATAAAAAGTAAATTTAAATAATTTGGCAAAATGTTATTAATAACTAAATCAGCATAAATTTTGTAGATTATAAAAATTCAGTTCAGTTTCGTTGTCACACAGCCGTTGTGGTGAGTGTGTGCGCGTGTCCTGCGGTACGGCCGTGGTGCCCCTGTTGTTTGGGGCCCCTCACCTTAGCTCTGCCTCATTAATCAGAGCTGTACAGGACTGCAGGCTGCGAGTCTGAGGTGCCCACAGGAGCAGATGTGCTCTGAACCCCCCACCTCTCTCTCTCCCTCTCTCCATCTCCTCTCCTCCTGAGCAGGTGTCCAGAGCAAGGCCCTGTAGTGAGGGCTTGCTGGAGGGTGGCATGTGTGTGCGGGTGTAACTGGCTTGCTACCGTGACGACGGAGGCCCCGGAGACCCTGCCCATGCCACGATGTGATTGGGTGGTTTATAAAGTGGCATCTGCTGGCCGGGGGGCCATATGGACAAGCTGACATTTAGCGACACTCTCCGCAGTACAGGGCCATGCATCTGAGAGAGTGGAGTAGTTGCACCATAACCTTTAAACACACGCACACACATGCTGTAGTCCTAAAGCCCTGCTGTGACCAGTGCAGACCCATGCTGGTGCTATGTGGACATGGCACATGTGCATCAAACAGAAGACAGCACAAAGAGAACAGACATTAGATCAGAAGGGCCACATGTATTAATGAATCACAGGGCCATTGCTTTTCATACATGAAACACACACACACACACATTGCTGACGGCGCAGGATAATCCATTTAAGCCCAATGTATATGTGTGTGCGTGTGTGAGAGATATAGAGTAAGAGAGAGAAAAAGAGAGGAAGACCCTCTTTCACCCCTTTGTGAGCTCAGCTGTGTGCTGTGCTGACATCATCGCAGGCCATTCGCACTGATGTCAGAGTCCACAATGAGGTTTTTCCATCTCTTTGGGACAGCAGTCGAACCACTGGAGACATTTAATGGCAGATCTCCGGTTTCAATTTACATCTTTCACAATATCACAAGGTCTGGGAAAATCTGTCTCTTCTTGGATTGTATGCATAAATGCATGTGATTGGAAGCAATTTGTGGTTTGTCGTGTCATTGTAGGTTTATTTTAGCTGCAAAAATAATATCAACCAGTAAAGAAGTGTTTAATTTCAGCACCAATAGCATCACCAAATGAAACTTCAACAATAACAGCTGATCAGAATCAATATATAAATGAAGGATGAATAGATACAC